>JAUTXX010524462.1:0-20949 GCA_032273605.1 Panulirus laevicauda | reverse complement strand
TCTGCGATGCCGCTGAGTTCGGCTCGTTATTCGCTTTTTCTTTTGTGTGAGAGTCCAGGATTGGACGGGATATGACTGTGTTCGGGATTGGACGGGATATGACTGTGTTCGGGATTGGACGGGATATGACTGTGTTCGGGATTGGACAGGTGGGGACAGTGCTGAAGATTAGACAGGACATAACTCTGCTGAGAACTGATGGGTAGGAAGTGCTTAGGATTGGACGGGATATGACATGTTCAGGATTGGACGGGTAAGAGCAGTTCTCAAACGTAGACTAATAGTGACAGCATTCAGGGGAAGGTAATTAATGACAGTGTACAGTATTGGACGGGTAATACCAGTTCTTACGACTGGACGGGCATTGACAGTATTCCAAAGGGACGGAGAGGGAGAGTGCTGTATGAGGGACAGACAGTAACAATGTTTAGTAGTGTGGATCGTGTCTGGTAGTACACGGTCAGAGACAGTGTTTAGTGGCGAATAGGCACTGATGGTGTTCATAAGCTGTGGATAGTGCCAGTGACCTTTGGCAGACAGAAAGTGACAGTTTTTAAGAATAGACAATGTCTGAACGCGGACAGGCAGTAAAAGTGTTAAGAGATAATAGACAGAAACTATATATGGTGGTGCACAGGTAATAACAGTATTAAGACAATAACAGTACAGCATGGTCGACGGGTGGTATCAGTTTTAAGAATGGATGAACAGTAACAGTGTGTGGTGTTAGACAGAGCAACAGTGTTAACAGAGGATGTATGATAACATTGCTCGTCGGTGGACAGGTAGGAACAATAAATAAGAAAGGCTGGGCAGTGTTCCCATACGTCCTTTATCTTTCTGTTATTCGTTCTCTTTACAGGAAAGTTAAGACACTTCGTGTGTCTTCGTATCTTTTACATAAAAATCATGTATCTTTTGTTTTGCTTCATTCATGTGGACTTCGCATTTTCGCATTATATCAGACTCGATACAGCTTCCTGTCCAAGAACATAACCTAGCAGCTTTTTGCTATCCCATTACTCAGAGAAAGAGACTGAATGAAAACTAATTAGCCTGTAATACTGCGTATCTAAAACTAATTAGCCTGTAATACTGCGTATCTAAAACACCTCAAATTCAGGAACCATAGAAAACGTCCTTACGACCTTATCCTTGAAGGATGAACACCTGCTTCCTGGTGGAGCAAGAACCACCGTAGCAGCCCATAAATATGCTTCCTAAGCTGCTGGTGAACTTAACTTCTTACGTGTTGAAAATATTGCCATCAAAAGAAGACTCATGCATGAATATACTGTTCTGTCACAGCTTTTAGTTATAGGTCAGTGGAACACTTAGCTCTAAGGCTGTAAGAATAGCCTCACATTCACCTCACAACAAAATGTCACATCTGTGGTGGATATCTTCAAACATTTCCAGCAACTGACACGCTTCAGTACAGAGCACTGCTGATGGCACTACCCTTATCATCTCTCCGCAATACCCCTTTTGGCCAAGTAAGATTTGTGAGAATAATCTACAAGGTGATAATTCACTAGCAAGGCAAATAAATGATGTCCATCTGTATTGATCAATACGAACGCTCGCCAGAAGTTTGTTTATCTTTCCTTAAAATATTTCCCCTCTACATACATACATTCTAATTTCTAAGCTGTTTTTATATATCCTTTGAAATATCCGGTGTTAGAGTAGGGAATCTACCATAAGGAAGTAATTCTAAAACATTTCTCGCGTTTCCTTTATTTTCAGATTATTGGTGTCAAATCGCTGTGATATTCAACTCTGAAAACATTGGTTTTGCATGTCAATTGAATCTACACTCATGTTCTCTTGTTGTTCAGCAATTATGTCAATAATCTTCAAATCAATTTCTTAGACTGAGATGTTGATAATCCTATGTAACATGATTAACGTACTATCACGAAGGCAAAGGATCAAGTGATGAAACACGTTTAAAGGACAGGGCAAAAAATACAACAGACCCAGTGCAAATCAGGAGAAAATGCTCAGTTAATAATAGTCTACAAACGCGAAATAGAACGATAATGTGCAAAAAATGTTACGTGCAGACTGTTGAATGTATGAATAGGTGATTAGGTCAATCACTGTGGCCTACTATGCCTTTCCAGATATTAGCCAAAGATGGATATTTGTTCAGTATATTGATTGTGAGATAACCTGCAGCAGTAACTTGTTAAGACGCTTGCAAGAAAGTGGTTCATTCATTATCATTATTATGTTTATATGCAACTTAGTCACATACGGTGTAAATACACAGGATCATACCCACGCATTCGTCTTTCTATACTTGATCGTCGTTTCCTGATCATTGTCAGCCAATCACCACAGACTGACTAAAAGAATCATCGTGATAGAGCTAACATAAACACATGACAGTGCAATATTCTTCGATGTAGAAGAAAAAATGTTAGTGTTTATGGTTTACCTCCATACAAGACAAGCCTGCAGTGCTTACACAAGCATGCTAAGTTCTATGTCGGTCATCTAAATCCATGTTCTAATCCTAATTATAATATATGGATCACAGCATCATAGAAATAACTACATTGTGGAGATCATTTGTAGTGAACATGACAAAAAAAAGAGGTTAACGGGAGGTCAAGTGACATGAATTTTCACTACAAAAATAGATTGAAACATTTTCAGTAACAAAGAGACAAACATTCCATTCTGTAAGAACATGTAAGAGTTATTCCTGGAATGATACTAAAAGAAATTAGAAATCGTACAAAACAATGTTAGTTTTCGTACTGAACGCCGCCTGGAGTGATAACACACTTTGTTCCACGGCCGTTAGCAATCCATACTTACATGCGAGATACTTTCGTGGAAAACGGAAGGAAGGCACATTCATTTGCACTTCCACACATTCAACTTTGATGCATGTCAAATACTTAAAAGCTGAGCAACATGACTTACTAAGGTGAGTCTACTACCAAAATGCAGACCTAAGAACTTAACACAGTTTTATATCTGCTATCAAGTTGCTGTCTAAAGTTATCTAAAAAGATACATTTTAAGTCATCGAGTAAGAACCATCCGCTGTATTCTGAGCAGGAGAACGATTAAGACCTCACTGCATTTTCCATTGTAGAACAAGCTCGGGAGAATCTTGAATCTGCACTGCTGAGAACTGTCCATTAATGGACGAGCAGCGTACTGCTCAGTTGTCAGAAAACAGTGTGTATTTCAGATTTCTTAGGATGGAAGATGACAACAAATTCTCATTAAACATAATTTGAAATAGGGAAGGACTGAACATACTGACCACATTCTCCTGAATAGATACGTACAATATTTCTTTATGGACGGAAAAAGGGTTGACGGGAAAAATCTGTCAGTAAGGAATTTTCAGATGAAAGTAACCAGATTATATCTCAAATAGAAATCATAAAGTTTCTTTAGTTTTCTGTTTCACTAGATCATGCCAAAGTCTTTGGCTGTGTATAGAAATACTCCAGTTAGAAAATACGTTGTACCATTATCTAAATTCATTAGTTGAATGTTTCTATGTTCCCCAGTGCTGAATTCTGAAGAAAAAAATCTGTACTCGACGAATAAACTTCTACTGACAACCAGTTAGCGCTACAGGAAATGAATCAGGATGTATATGGCGTCATTTGTTTTAGTACAGGTATGATGTGCGTAAAGTATTATAAGCTTGGAAACGTTCCAGACATCCAGATCCCATTGTTCAGCGCTTGGAAATTGCTGAGGTTTTCTTCATCAAGATCCTGAGTCATCCATACGTGATCTTGGAAAAACTTGCGTTTTTGCTTTACCTGATTCGACTGCAAAAGGAGTTTTCTTCGATGGTAAATCCTCAGATGAAGCTAGACTTCATCTCTAAAAAATCGATACGCTATTGCTCAGCCGAATTCCTTTCTTCTGAGAGAGTTTACTTGCATCATGCTCAGTAGTCTGTGCGAGAGAGCCTTCCAGCGGAAGTGCTGGTCATCTGCATGGCGTCGTCGACGTTCTGATCGCCATCGGTGAGGCTCAAGATACGGGCGGTCTATCATTTCCTCTTGATTTTGTTTATCAATTCCCAAACGTGACTGAGGGAAACGACGTTGTTGATGGTGAAGATGTAGCTCCGTCAAAAGTCTCTCTTCGTATGTTTAAGTGTCTTCCTTGCGTGAGGACTTTCTTGCTTAAAAGCAAGAAAGTTGTTTGTTTACTGGGTCTGTATTGAGGCTTCTGCATGTCTTATTGCATTCATTCACTGTTTATAGGCAAACTGGTGTCCATCAAATGATCTGTGCTGGTATTAGGAGCCGGGATCTTCGATATAGCGGCCTTTTTGGCAGCTTCCAGGACTGAACTCTCGAGATCTCGTATTTTGGTATCAGTTTCTTCCCCCGATAATCCTAAGTTAGTGAGCACTGAGAAAGACCTGCAGTGGGTCTTCTTGGAATAAGAAAGACAGATGGGGAGATGGATGATTCTGGAAGTGTCGTTATATACGTTCCAGGTGAGTTTGTCAGCTGTATCTGAAGCTGCTAAGGACACTCAATGTACAACGGGTCGTCCCTCTAATTATCGCTAGGAGTCCACTACCATCATTCAGAAATAAATTAAGCATTTGATTCCCTCGACCATCAGCTCCTGAATTTCTCCGCTGATGATGATGATGCTCATTAATAACCTTGGATGATCTGCTTTTACTGCATCTGATTAACTAATGTGGTGAGGTCCTCCTCCTCATCAAGTGCACTGGCAATAGAGCAGTATAATGAAATGGTCAGATATGTGTTATTTAATTTTCCTTTACATGTTTCAGTTTCTACAGTAGAATTCAAAGTTGCTGTGGACGTAAACAAATACACGACGACCAACTTCCTTTTATAAGGAGTGGTTGTGCTCTAAGATGGGACACTTCAGTCTCTCGTCCAGGAGTGCTTCATGTGAAAAAAAAGAGAAATGAACTGCGTATCGCGAAGAGACTGGAGATCTAAGCACGTTTATGCCTAGTTCCTGGAATTCAGTTGCAATAGACTAAAGGGTTTGATTTCAAAGGGCAGAAAATCTGGATCAAACAGTCTGATTCTCCTTAACTGTTTCATTTCGTGATGGTTACCGAAAAACCGCTTTTGGTACTTGTGAGAAGATGCACCCAGAAACCTATTGATTCAGGGAATGTTTACCTCCTTTTCAGAGCTTTTCCTGGAAGAGTCAGTTGGTAAAACTCGCAAGGAAGCGTAGAGGGTGGGTTTCTTTTTGCTACTCCGGCCAGTCATGTGGACTTTATCACTTTCCTCCTTTTTAAAGCGATGTATACAGACAGCAGAGGAACAAGATGAAAAAACACCAGCCATATTTGAATCTGGAGGAGTTCCAGAACCAGGGTTTAGTGTGGCGTGGCGTCAGACGTGGATACTGCGGAGGTATTAGATGTCAGTGGTGTAGGTGGCTCCTCTACCATGTTTACAGCACCTCTGTATGAATGAGTTTCTGTCTTAACTGAACAGATTATATTCTCCTGATACTGGCTAAAACATTGGCGTGATGTGGTAGGTTAAAACATTCTTTGGATTCTGATTCTCATTCCTCCGTAGCATGTCCGGGATCAGTGCATGTCCTACAGCGGGGTCAGTGCGACAGATCGTTTCAGATCGTTTCCTCATGATCAACTTTTGACATTCAAACCCAAGCAAAAATGTTTAGGATGGAGAGTCGCACTGATGATCTTTCCTAACCTGTATGAATCTTCTATGGAAAATATCTTACAGAGCCTCAAAACAAGATGTGGAATTCTTCTTCGCGTGTTGTTTACCATGTTGGTTGTAGACCCATCTGCAAAAACTTTATCATGAACTGAGAGTTCTTTCATCAATTCCTGCCTTGCTTGTACGGATGACATCCAAGCAAGGCATGAGACATGACTCCATTACAAGATTTAGGCTAACGCGTATGTCAGCCATGACGTGAAAGCAAAGGAATTTACGAAGCTTCAAATGGTCTTTCACTCGAGAGATCTTGTTTACTTTAGAAGGGTTACAGCAAGCTCCTTTCCTCGTAGTTCAGCTTCACCCAACACATAACTAACAAAGCTTGCATTAAATGTTTCACTGGACAGTTATGGTCAGTGGACAGGTCTACCATCTCTTCCCAAGGATGGGAGTGGTAGGTAAGGCCTTGACCATGTTCAGCAGAGGCCCCGGGATAGGAAAAAAAAAATTCTTGTCAAGTATCCACTAGTTTTTGTGAAGTTTCCTTGGGTGGCTACATCATTAACTTTGCTGATAAATATTTGGTAGGGAGGACGCGCAAGGTGCTTACGACTGATTTTCCCTTGCCCGGCTCCCTCCACAAAAGCGGTAGAGTTTTATCAAGTGTTTCAAGTTCATTTTTGTGGAGGCAGGACGCACAAATCGGATCCCTGCCAGAGAGCTTACACCAACACACCACCGTTACTCATGGTAGGTTGGAGTTTACTGACTGTTACTCTATTTACTGCTGTTCTGATTTCTAGGGTCGTTGATATTGTCGGTAAAAAAGCTACATATGTTTACAAAATATTTTACTTCTTTGTTTACTTAGAATCAATATAATTCAATTTCAGATGATTGCAAAATAATTCACTGTTGATATGCAAAGCAAGAAGAGGATTGTAATGAAAAATATTTGAACAGTAAAGGCAGAATGATGTAAAAGCATTCCTTCCCTCACTGTGCAGGAAGGCACTGAAGTATAGCTGCAGTTGAAGTTGGGTTTGGACTGCCTCTCGTGTAAGCACTAATATTTTAATGTCTGGTTCACTACTGCTCTTACCTATTATTGAAAAGTTTTAGGAGTTGGATTATGACTGTGTCGATGAAAATATTCTCTTATCACGGAGTGCAGGGGAGGGAGTCGAGTCACTTCACGAGTTGGCTTGTTCTGAAAGACAAACTAGGTGTTGTCTAATCTAACTTGAAATTTCCTGGTGGTTTGCAATATACATGAAGTTGCAGTCAGAAGAAAATGCATATCTAATGTTATAGATGAGACCCTTCGGTATTAACTTCTTATTCTTAAATAGAAAAGGACATTGTATAAGGATATCTGAATATAATTTTGAACACTCTGTGGGTCGTACTGTGCAAGTAATGTTAGATTTGTGTCTTGATATTAGACTAGTGCGTCATGGAAAAGGTTCTGAATGTATGTTGCGTCTTATGAATATTTGTCGTCCTGCTCTCTGTGGTAATCTAGTTCTTTGGAAAAAAGATTAGCATTTTTTTTTCGCGACACTATGACTCTCGCTGTCATTCAGGAAAAGACCATTGGTAATGTCGTTTCTGTACAAAAGAGTGACCAGTTGGAACAAAATTGATAACTTCCTTGGATCAGTGTTATACTGGCAGTGATTCTATGAACGTGTAAGTTAAAAGAGAGATAATCTAATCCCTGCCCTGTGGGAGTGGTGGGTAATCTGTCGTACTGAGACGTATTAATATATGTGATGGATATATGTAGGAATGGTATCGAATAATGTTATAATCAATTTCTTCTGTATGCTTCATTTCTCATGTGTTTAGATGTACTGATATATAAAGTCTTGAACTGAGGATGACATTCATCTTATAATATTTCTTGATCGTAAAGGAGAGCTGTAGCTAGAACTGGACCTTAACGGGAGCCAATAGATACCACCTCTGGTCAAAAGAATTCGGACACCAGCAACAACATATCATTGAATGTAGCTCGTTGTATAAATGTTTCTTGAAAGTAATAAATGTGCCCTAAAGAGTCATATGCTACTTGGGGCAGTGTTTTATGAGAACATCACATGGTGATGGAGCAGCGAAGGGGTTTAGGAAGGAAAGTAGGAAAGGTGCACATGGTAGGTGAGTTTAGGAAGGACGAAAATTGTGTAATGATCTTGAGATCAAGTATGAGAGTCTAACGTCGAGTCGAAGAATTATGTAGAGTATGGGATCGAATGATGATACTGACGTGTTCCTTCCAGCTTAACTTGTTGTCCAAAGTGATATCGATAATCTTATTAAACTGCACAACCTGAAGGGAACTGGGACCCAGATAAAACAGTGTTTAGGGCATTATTGGAAGTGAGTTTAGTATTTATGACTGCGATCTTATTTGGTTGTTGGAGGCGTGGTTTTAATGAGCGATGAAGTCGTGAAATTGTTTCAGTGTGTGTGTGTGTGTGTGTGTAAAAGGACATCCAACGGCCTATGTGGAGGCGCTATGTTGTAATGAATATTTTGATACCGGGCAGGTCAAAGAAATGTTTTTAACATATTCTCTCAAAGGACGTCCAGAGTCCAGAAAGCTCATTATATTCATACAGGTTTATTTACAAATGAATAACAAACGTAAAAGCCTCTTCTTCTTCAAAACGTAATCTTGTCCAAAGAGCTGATGCAATATTACGTCTTCCAATCATATTGGAAGCGTTATCTCTTTTTATATCCTTCTTAGAAGTCCAAAATCATGACAAAGTTTTGATCCTTGACTGTGTTGCAGTTAACAGCGCACTATCACAGCCGCATTACTTGTTTTGAAACTTTATTTTCTGTGAATTATGCAGAAGTAGCTTGTGTGAGAGACGTCACCAGAGACACTACTGAGTGAAGGCTTCTTTGTGTAGCTTTCTTATCTTTATCAATTTGTTTTTCCCCATTTTCTTTAGATATATCATCTATAATGTTATCATTCTTTTAATCAAAACTATTTACAGTTTGAAGATATCTACTGCTTTCTTTTACTTCATCCAAGTTTATGACCACGATGTACGATTACAGTTTTCTGTAAATGCTGCCGCCAGTTCTTGTGGCCAACAATGGACAAGAAGAGTTGTGACGCTGTAAGACTCCGGTAAGGGTCGCCAGAGAAAAGGATCCTGGCTCTCTAGGAAGTTATTAGCCATAAGGTCAACCCACCAACTCAGCTGTGTGACATGAGAATTTCTCGAACACGTCGACAACAAAGGGAAAAAGATGTGGATTTGTGTTCGACTTTACAGAATAAATCTTTGGTATCCAGTGTCTTCTTAGGTGTTCTGTGATACACACACTACGGTGTTCTCGAACGTTTAACGTGTGTATTTGGAGAACAAATTACTATTAAGCTATGATGTACACCAGATCCTTACATTGCCAGTACCACATCTCATTACCATACAATGGTTTCACCATGAACAGCATCACACTCCACAACACAACAAGTTTCCAACATGGCCACCACCACACCTCACTCTCAACGTATCCAAATTTTGGTCGCCATCTTACAACTCTATATTTCCTTTTCGTGGCCAACGCCACACATCACAACCTAACATGTTCTCACCACAGCCAGCACCACACTTCACAACCCAACATGTTCTCACCACAGCCAGCACCACACTTCACAACCCAACATGTTCTCACCACAGCCAATCTACACTTTACAACTGAACATGTTCTCACCACAGCCAACACTACACTTCACAACTGAACATGTTCTCACCACAGCCAACACTACACTTCACAACTCATCATAATCTCATCACAGCTAACACCACACATCATAACTCAACACGTTCACAGCCAACATCACACTTCACAACTCATCATAATCTCACCACAGGCAGCACCACGCATCACCACCCAACTTACCTTCACCATGGCCAGCGCTACATCCATTTCGCTCACATTTCCTCCTGCTGCCACCAAGCAGAACTTCTAGTGTTCCGAACAGCCATTCAGTTGGACCTGAGAAACTTCCTCCTCCTCCTCCATGTTTTACTCTTCACAAGAAGTTGGCAGCAAGAATCCTTGTACACAGGAACAAATGCCCGCTTCGCTCTTCAGTTTACTTCAACTTTCTCCTGTTAGTTTGCAATTAGAATTTCTTCTTAAAGCTGCATTGTTTCGGGAAAGTAAAAGACATAGTTAAGGTGTTTATAAGTCGGTTGAGCAGGGAAGGAGCAGTGATCAGTAAAGTGAGCCATGATGCCTAATGTATGACGCCTTTTCTCATAAGTGTTCTATAGTGTTGACTCTACCACTTGTCTTCCCTGCCATCCATTTACCTTCTCCTCTTGTGACCTTTCTTGCGTTCCATTACTCTATGCGCTTTACCTTTCTTTGCCCATTATTAGTCGACACTTCTGATCTCTCCAGCCATGCGCTACTGCATTGTTCCTACCTTGCGTCACTCCAGTTTTCTCATCATACGTCACTCCACCTTTTATAACATCGTCACTCCACCCTTCCTACAGTGCGTCATTCAACCTTTACGACTCTCTGGACATTACATTTTCAATAATTCTTTCCAGGATGGAATAGTCCTGTAGAACTGGAGACTGACAGACGTGTCTTCTATTTCAGAAAGGGAAGCCGTGAAATGCTTGGTAATTACTGTCCTATTGGCCTTACATCAACTAGGTGTAAACTTCTGGAGTCGATTTATTAGTGATGAAATCATATCCCCTCTGGAACATCACAATTACTGAATCATTCTTTACCTTCAGGGATGATATATACATGGTAACTCGATAGGCTGGAGCTTTAGTTTATCCTTACTACTGACTTTATAACAAAAAGGGAAAGGTTACATGTCGTTGGTGATGGGATGCATGACACATTTATGTTCATTCTACCGATTGACTTTCTCATAAAGATTTCCCCCCGGAACACTCATCCCGCAAGGTCTTTTTTCTACCTGCTTATCCGTCCGATGTGTTGCTATGGTTTTCTTCGACTACTTTTAAGGGGATTGTATATTCTAGAATTACTGTTAAGGCCAGACCACCTGGCTTGGACACTGGTCTGTATTGTCTGTGTATGTATGCATGTAACTCGTCGCCTATGTGGAACTGATGATCCAGGATTCTCGGTTTTAACTGATATTTGAGGACAGAGAAGACGGTCGCTATCATGATACTGAGTTGGCTGGACAAACTGACCTTAAAGGTGTCAACATCTCGATGGAACGTGAGAACAAAACCCTGTGTGTGTGTGTGTGTGTGTGTGTTGGTGCTTGGAAAGTGTTTGTAGGAATAACTCTGTTTATAGATAGAAAATTAAAAGGAAAACGGTGAAATCTAAATGTTGAAAGTCAGGGAACTGTATTACTGAACGAGAGGAAAACGTTCCACGTAAAATCCTTTTCTGTAACGTTTGAGTAAATGAATTACTTCGTGTTAACTTTGTCTGTAAAGTCCAGCTCTGTTCAAAGCAATGAATTTTTCAGCATTCACATTTATGAAGAACACAGAGAAAAGGGATCAGGACACATGCAATGATTTAAACAAATTTGATATCTTGAGATTAATGATTTATGAAAGTAATGAGAACGGGAAGACAGTTTTCGTCAAAACAAAAAAAATGACGTTTGTAGATATCATCTGGAACCATAAAATTTGAGACGACACAAGCAGGAGGGAAAGTTATCAGTTCTAGAAAGATGGGGATAGGGAAAATATACTGATGTGTATTGATAAAAGATGAAGAAAAGTAATGTCAAGATAAACTGCTCTGCCTGTTCATTAGAACTGGAGATTGGTTAAGTTTATAAGACGGTTGGCTGTGCACCAAACCATCCGTGTCAATGTTGTGGTGGTCAGTGTCCACCAGTGGTTATATCCGTGTCAGTGTTGTGATGGTCAGTGTCCACCAGTGGTTATATCCGTGTCAGTGTTGTGATGGTCAGTGTCCACCAACATCTACAGTCATATCCTTGTCTCAGTATCCGTATGTATGTTTGTTGTGGGACCAGTGTGAGAAATGTTTAAAAGTGAATTTGTTTTAGACTACCATGAGATTTATCATTACATTCTGTGAAGTCACCAAGTCTGTCTAGGTAGAGGTTTTTATGGCAATGATAAACTATTGTCGAATGTAACAGTGACGAGCTAGGTATTACGAAACTGTTTACCTAAGGAACAAAGGTAAAACAATATTGAATATTGTCAATCTTGTTCCGTTATTTGTGATGAAGTAATCAACTACTTATTTTGGTTGATTGACACCAATAATGACTAGTTATCTCACCTGGTGATTCATCTCTCAGCTGTTCTATTAAGCAATTATTCTGGCGTGGCTGATGTGATTGTATTCCTCATTTGCTGGAGTTGGTGCCATATTTTGGTGTTACTGCTTAATGTTTTACATGTTACGATTCCATACCTTTGTACAGTATAGTTTTTGAAGAAGTATAGAAATTACAAAATACCCTTGATTAGTAGTACTCACAATGCTAAGTCCAAACACAGATTACATTTTCATTGAAGAAAACCATGTTCGGGGCTGAAATCCATTATCATTCAAGATCTAATGGTATATATATATATATATATATATATATATATATATATTGATAAATAGGGAGGCAGATATAGATAGATAGGTGGAGATGTGTAGAAAATATTTACATATGGACATTGACGAGATTCTGTCAAAAGGCAGGGCCAGTGCGCTACGTAGGAAAATTGAGTTGTGAAAAGTGTTTTTTGTGTGTGTAAGTTAAAGTATCAAGTATTGTGTGGAAGTTGTAGAGACTGTATGTTTGTAGACTAAAAAGCAGCAACTCATATGTGAGTGAAACAGAAAAAGAAGCAACTATCGTTGCTAAAAAGTAAAACTTGACAGCCACTGAAGTGTTGGCTTACTGCGCAGCAGAGAGAGATTATGGGAGCGAGAACTTCGAAATATTATGAGTAACTCATAACATGCAACGTATATCTTTTTGAGTGAATAATCCTGTTGATACCTGAATATACGGCTTATTAAATGATGATGACCACAATTTAGATTTCTCATTGGTATATATCTTATAGCTGGCGTATATCCTAGTCAGTACCCTGGGATATCTAAGATGGCTTAAGCTGAGCTAACTTGAGCGTTCAGATCTTGAAGACGATCAATGTGGTGATACATTATGGAGAAGTAAGTCTTTCCTTTCGTCCCTTGATGGTCTGTAAACTTCCCCTATTTTTCCCTCTGCCTCTCTGTTCTCCCCTCGCAAGCCCTTCCACCTTTCCTCCTTTTCTGTCTCTCCTCATCTCCAGTCATTAATCTTTTTCCTTCTTCTTTTCTTCCCAAATCTTCCTCTCGTAGGCACAGCGGTCTGTTTTTTCTCCATGTCCCTCTCTCCCTACCTTCTCTCTCTTCACCTGTTCAACCCGCTGTACAGTATTTTGAAGAGACGTCAATAGAAGCATTCGGGCACCAATGGTGTCCTCATTAAATTGTAAAAAAAAATTGTTGTAATTTTCTCTTGTTTCATAACAAATGCTGCTTCTCCGCTAGTGGGAATACGAAGAGTTTTACAAACGTTTGTAAAGATTTTGATGTCTTTGTTTCATATGTTTATGTTTTTGTTTATTGTTGATTATGCAGGAGACTTGCTCTCTGAAAATAACGGAATCTTTGTTGCTACGCACAACAGTCATCTTGACGAACGTAAAAGCAAGATTTCTTGTCTTTAAACTTCGCCCTCAAATGCATTTTTGGTAAAATCCACTGGAATCATTTTACGTGACTGACAACATCTCAGACCTCTTGCTCTTTATCTGTTCGCGTGAGACTGTCTTGCCTGAGGCATATTATGTTCCTGCACTATCAGCCACTAGCAAAATTAAGGAAACATCAAGGGACGCAAGTATTTGACTGGACTGAAATTGGGCTTATTAATCAACAATGATTTGTCTTCTATGACATTCTTCTACACGGATAAAAAGACTACAAGAGCAGTGGCCGATGTACTACCTATAGAACAGAGAGAGAACAGCAGCAGCATCGCAGATGAAAAGGAAGAGTTGAAGAGAAGTGGAACAAAGTGTCAATGAAGTAGAACTCTTTTACCTCCACTTTAACTAAGAGAAAGATGGAGGATGAACCACTCTAGATTTGCAAACAGCATTCCATACTCGGGCAATCAAATTCCTTGTAAATCTGGAACAGCCACTCATAAGAAAGATGATTATGACACAACTTCCCGAGCATTTGGAGAGCAGATGTTATGATGTGCCTCATGTGGGGTTTCCATGAGACTATGGAGGATATGCCTATGCCCAACATGTATAATTTATCATATTCGAAGTTGAGTAATTGGGAATGAATGCGATTTGGGAAAATATATCGGTGAATTCTAGGTGTTTGCACTTACTGCACAGGTCCACCTCTCGCATCAAGAGGCGTAGAACCCACCACAGTGTAATTCCATGAAGAAAATATCTTAAAGGATGACATACACGGGGGTGACTGTGGAACAAACGCCGGTGATGGCAGTTGTGTAGCTTGTGAACTGTGAGGCCAGGTATCTTGGCTGAGACAAGCCACAACACTTGATATAAAAACTTTCAAAGGAAATAGATAAAAGAAAGAAGTTTGTGAGAGTAATGGTGACTCAGACACCGGTGATCTCGGTGGATATCTAACACGAAAATGTGAACAATTAATCTTATCTGAACTTAAGAGTGAGCAATGAAATGACACCCGTGTGATGATATCGGATGTTGTAGGAGTTGGCAGTTTACATACCACTGGCTATCAAGCTGTATCATTCTCACATTTTTTTTCGGTGCTGCTTTACCTAGAGGCTCCCCATGCCTTCGATTACCTATTGAGTTTCCCCTGTTGAATTTACTTCCAGGTCTGAAAAGATTCAGTCTAGTAGTGTTGGAGTTTCATCGAAATCTGAACATAGGAAGAACAGTTATCGTACACACATATAAAGATCAGTTCCAACACGAATTATATCTTCCCCATAACGGAAGATACAATCAAGGAAGTACAAAGTGAGGTTATCCCACATCTTTCTGATAAGATACAAAGGAAAACAAAGGAAAAAAAATCGTCTGCTACCCTGTGGCACATAAGTTTCCTCTACCCAATGTTAATCCTTCTTTTCTTATGTACTTTCATTGATCCCTCTCTCAGATATGACCAGAGTATCTAGAAATAGAATAGACACCAAGTACAAATTTACATATATACCAAAAATTATTATGAAATAAACTTTTTTTCTAAAACCGTCGCAAGCTAAGGCTGCCTCAGCTGGGAGGAATCATTTTGTTCTATATTTACAAAAAACGATCGTGTGAAGCTTGTATGAATGATATATTTTTCACACTAATCGGTTACGCCGACCACTGAGCCATTTAAAGAGCCACATAAAGTCTGTTACATCTGAATAACAATATTGGTATAATTAGATATTGATGAGAAAATTACCTAGTAATTATGCATGTATGAGCTCCAAATATTTCATTTTAGAACCAATATAGCGACAGAGATAAACTTAATTATTTCCTCTGGCTAATTATGGGCTCTACTGAGGCATAATTCACATTAATTTCCACTGACGGTATGATTCCAAATTTCATATAAATTTTTGAGTGATCAGATTCTCCAAAAACTTGTATAGGTTGAGAGTAAAGAAGTTTAAAGAATTTCAAATCAGCCAACGAGAAACTCTGATGATTTTCATGACTTTGTGTACGATGAATGGAACAAAATGGTGCATCACTCTGAGCACTGGTGGTGAGCACATGTACAGAGGTGTGATGAAGGTGAGCATAGGTGAGTGATGAGGGTGATTGTTATGCCACCTGGTGGTGTGGTGGTTGATGGTGAGGGCAAACAGTACCACCAGGTAACAGCTCCTGACGGTCGCCACTGATGAATCTCTCACCTTTGATGCCACGTTGGCTGTCGTCACCTCTGGCGCAGCCTCTCCCGGTGATTCATTTATTGCTGGTGTCATCCTGCTCATATATCATTCACTCTTGTCTCCTCTTAAGATCCCTGTGCTACTCCCACCTTTACTGCCGGGTATGTTAATGTCTCTGTGGCCGTTACCTATAATGTTGTCACCGTTACAACTGCTGCTGCCCCGGTTGCAGCCTCTGCTCTGCCGCCCCTTTTGTTGCTTCCTCTCCTGCTGCTGTTGTTGCCTCCTCTGGCGCTACCCCCTCTGCTGTTACTGCGTGTGCTGCTGCTGACTCTGCCCCTGATGATAGGTTTGCTGCACCTCTCAGCTGGAACTTGACTCAATCTCCGTTAGTGAGCTGTTAATGTCTAATACATCTTCACAGAGTAATTAATTAAGTTACTTTTACCCCCAGTTTCATTTCCATTGTTCCCCTCTAGTTTACTGTGCGTTAACAGACGCTGCTCCAGCGGCCAGAGCACCGTGTGTGAGCCAAAGCTGTCGGCTGGTCGGGAAGCTTCACATTCCTCCCCAGAAATGCTGGTGAGTTAGCTACCGGTCGTGGTTGCATGTCAGCCGTAATTATCAAAATACTGGTAGTCAGCAACCCCCACTAGCTAAACGTTGTCGATGAATCAGAATGGCGAGTTAGCCACCACCACCACAATTGGTTATGTGATATAAAGAAATATCAAAATCTTGGCACGCTAGTAGCCGACTCTGAACATATGCCATCCGTAAACATCAAGCACTGGGGAATTGGCAGCTGAACTTATTCATGAAAGTACCAGGTCAGCAATGTATTGCTCAGGAGGGAGACTATCTAAGATGCTTATCCTGTGATTAGAAATGCTCCTTTAACTCGAGAGCTGCTGCTGGTCTTGCCTATTGTAGTGTGGTGAGCGCCGTTGCTTGGGTCAAGGTACCCCGACACGTTGAACTGGATAACAAGGAACACTTACAATATTGTGTCCGTCACTGACCCAAATCATCAGCTATCAAGGCACAAGTCACGTACTGCGTCTACGTTACAGCTTGTGGTACAGCTGAAGGCATTCGGTTTTCATTGGTGTTGTTGTCTTTTGTAGTTCAGTGTGAAGCAGATGACGGAGGAAGGACTGTGTTGGCTTCTCTGTCCCAGGGTGAAGGTGCCAGGATGATGTTACTGCCACTGATCCAGCAGGTCACAGGTGAAGGCACCAGGTCAGGTGCTCGTGTTGCTGAAGGTGATGTGTCATGAGCAACGTGTGGCATCAGGTGGCACAAATGACACAAGTTGGTCCCTGCATCATCAGGCTTTTCAGTTGCCCATTATTAAGTGTCTCTCCCCGTCGCATGGCTTTGTTACTAGAATCCTTGAAGATATAGGAGTAATTAGATGCCAAGTCCTGAACAAACAGAGAGTTGGGGATGAAGTTTGTATTATAATGACTGTGATAATATCCCCGTCCACCACAATGATTTTGAGCTGCAAGAGGCGAACAACACTTGAAATGTATATGTTATGTTTGATGTCAGATGTTGCCACTTTTCTTGTCCACTGACATCTGACCCTTGATCGTACAATCCAACCATATACTTGTCTCGAACCTTCATCCGCTTAGCACCATGACCCAAAACTCAGATCCTTGACCTGAATTTGGTAAAGTCTTTTACAATAGAACGTATGTTCTCGTGTTGGACAACTCTACATTTCATCTTGAATCAGTACATGAAAACAGCTGACCTGTGATCTTATATTAGCGTGTGTTGACCTTTAACGATCGTCACCAGACACCTTGGGCTCTACACTTTCTCTTGCCTCAGTCTACCTTTGACCATGTTCCAGGTCCCTGTGCGTTAACCTCTGACTTTTAATCTATGAGCTCAGCTTAGTGACGTTTGGCTCTGACCTCTGACTTTTGACCTATAACGTTCATACATTTGCTCTCGATCTTTAGCTTATCACCACAAGAAGTCTCGGGTCTAAAATTATTGTAAGGTATATTCGTAACTCTGACTGACGAACCTTAAACACTGACTTATGCCCCTTAACACTGAATGTCAGCATAATGATCTCGAACTACATTTCGCAACATTTTACGGTGACGTTTCACTTCAACACGTTCACTGTCAACACTTCCACTTACTTCATGACACACCTCAGACTCTTGACCCCAGAGGCCCATATCCAGATTTCGAACTGTTTTTATTCTCATATAAATCTGTGTGCAATGATCTCTCATACTTGATCTAAGTTTCCAGTGTAATAATCTCAGACACTTTGTTGTATACCCTCAAGTCATGATTTCTTTCTCACAGGAAATGTTCATTAATCTCTGACTTTCGTTTTCAAATCATCTAAGAATGACCTCTGAACCTTGACTTTATGTTCCTGTACAGTGACTCACCAATACACTTGTATCCTTTCCATATACCTATCATATATCATCATTGTTTTGACTTACATTCTACGTTCTGTTGTATCGTCTTACACTTGTCTCACATCCTTGAACCCTGGAATCTAGACACATGACATATAGATTCAGTCTTGAGGAAGGCAGAGCTTACCGCATGTTGTTAGATGAGTGAGAGAGGGACCATCACCGTCACATCAACACGTTGAACTACGCTGATCCATCTAACCAGGAGAATCGTAGCCTCACCAGGAGGGCAGTAACCTCACCAGGAGGGTCGTAGCCTGACCAGGAGGGTCGTAGCCTGACCAGGAGGGTCGTAGCCTCACCAGGAGGGCCGTAGCCTCAATAGGTGGGTCGTAGCTCCACCAGGAGGGTCGTAGCTAGACCAAAGCAAGGATTGATGTTAACTTATTTTTTCCACCTGGATCTGGGAATTTTTCCTGGACCTCAAATTTTTATGTGGGGCTACAAATTACTGGCTCTGTGGGTTTTTATTTTTCGTAAATAATCACCTGCTGCAGCTTAGAGGATTTGCAAAAAGAAACTACTATTGTTTTCCAAAGACAGAGGAAAGCCTCATTAATGCTGATGAATAATGAAATGAAGTCTAACAAAATTCGCAGATATAAAAAACTTTTCATGCAAATCTCTTCTTTTTGATAGATATAATTTGCATTATTTACTGAGGCTTAACATTTTCGTCAGTACAAACCGTGGGTGTAAATGATATCAGTTCATTAATACCTTTGCCCTCTGGCGCTGGATCTCTTATCCCTCTCGATTGATTTTCTCTCTCGGATGATTTGTAGATAAACATATTCTTAATTACTGTATAATGCAGGAGGAGAGGCCGCCTTATGACGCCAACTGATGGGTGATAATAGCTCGGCACTCGGGGAATTTCCCATCAGTGTATATTTCCCAAGCGGTGGTAAACCCTGTACCAAGACTCGTGAGGCTAGCGAGATGCTGCCTTGTGCTCGTCGGTCGCTGGGTGAGAGTGGCTTGGCACTCGAGGAATTTCCCATCAGTGTATGTTTCCTGAACTATGGTAAACTGTACACAGAGACCCGTGAGGCACTATGTTACCAGAATATGCCCACTAGTGGTAATAACTGGGGCGAGTGTTCACTGTGTTGCCACTTTGGTATGACCAGAGGAGGTTATCATATGACTTGTATTGTAGGCAGTGACACAGTATATGTTACATTACCCTTCTACATCCTTACACCTTTACAAGAGAGGCCCTGATCAGATATCTAATGACACGTTTATTGAGGGCGCCTCCCTGAATGATACACTCCCTAATGATGCCTCAGTTAAGGACATACCTTCATGTGTCTCAGCTCTTGAAAGCTCTTTTGATAATATATCTGATGGCAATGCAGCTCTTGAAAGGCCTTCTGCTTATGACAGATGGCTTCTGTTGATACAAGAATTATAACACGTCAGTTACATAACATCTACTGCACTGATGGTGAATCTGTTATGTCACAACCGCTAATGATAAAAACACAATAATTTATTAGTGTTATCTTTTCTGACGACACACCTGATGATCACAACAGTGTAATATCCCAGCTGGTAACGGCAGTTTTAGTATTGCCAATTCATTGATGACACCTGCTGATACCACGCGATCATTACATAACTGTAAGTCCCATATTTGGAGAAGATATTTTTTTATTGACATGATGTCACAATGGTTGAAGACAATTGGTACTAAAATGCTGCGGGAAAATATTTCTCAGTTAAAGGCAACCTCCCGTGCGAGAAAAAAGTAGAAGAGAAATAAAGTAAAAATTAATCAGAGTTCCGTGGGTGTTTATAGTTTGCCTTTTAAAGGAAAAAAGGTTTTATGAAAAGGAAAAGATGAAAGCAGTAAGAAAATTCCATAGCTTGAAATAAGTTAAGGCTGTATCTGTTAATATTACATATGTGAGTGATGCCGTCTGGTCACACTTCTACTGTTGTTATACCTGCTGGTAACACAGCTGCTGGTAACGGTGCCACGAATGTTATATGCACCGATAATACAACCATTACTGGGATATCTGGCAATGATGTATTTATGGCATACCGAAGCCAAAGTTGCTCATAACATACCTGCACATATCACACGACTGATTATACTCGGCAGTATCATACCTACTGAGGAAAACACTATTGCTAACATGGTGACAACATAATGATAACTTACCTGCTCATGATGGAACGATTTCTAATGACACTCGCTAAATGACGTGATTGCTGCTGAGGACACCACTTGTTCATACCACTCGTTATGACGCACCAAACAACACTTGCTTGACCTACTGCCATAACTACTGACGACTTATCCTCTGATGACACATCTAGTCTTACAGAGCCTGTTTGTGAAGTGCTGCTTGTAACTATCCTGTACATTGCCTCGCTTTTTCTGGGTAAAACTTTGCTCATCGAATGTCTCCAACTGGACAATGAATTCCGTAATCAGACTCACTAAAGTACACACCACAGGAAGTCATGTCATCCTTTTTTGTGTTGCTTTTAAGCTCTCTCTTAGCCAGAAAGCGAGCCAGCTTTCAAAACAGGGATGGGAACTAAGCCTACATTCATATACCAAAATGATGAAGACAGGTTTCACGGAAATATCCTGTAATCTGCAATACAGTACTTGTCTAGTTTCATGTCAGAAGTGGGAAGGATGTCAAGTAGTGTAGGACTAGGCAAGGCAAATATGAGATTGGTTGGGAAGAGTTCTTACTTATTTGTGAAGAGAAATGATGTGAATTTGCTAAAAGGCGGGGGTAGTGTTCACCACAGGAAAACCCCAAGAGAGAGAGAGAGAGAGAGAGAGAGAGAGAGAGAGAGAGAGAGAGAGAGAGAGAGAGAGAGAGAGAGAGAG
>JAUTXX010524451.1:0-11270 GCA_032273605.1 Panulirus laevicauda | reverse complement strand
TCTGATGTAAACTATTGCCCACTATACTCAGAGCGTCGAACCCGGGTCATCTGTGTGGCACCCGGGTTCGATTCTCGGTTTATAGTGATTAGTTTACACACACACACACACACACACACACACACACACACACACACACACACACACACACTCATATTAACATGCCACGTTAGATCAACAGTCCATTATCAAAGAACGCATCAACAACCTTGGAATATATGATCTCTTTTTTTTTCATTAAAGTAGATCGCACACGAGAAAACACTAGATTTAATGTAACGTGTAAAGAGATGTATGAGAATTTCTCCTGGGCGGTAAATGTCAAGAAAAAAGTGTGAGAAAATGTTGAAAATATGTTGTCTGAAGTTGTAAAGACCAACATCCTCCAGGCGGAGCAATTTGTGAGGGTGGCCACACTCGGGTCTTCCTCTGGGGTGAGGCTATTGTCTCCTTACATCGACCCTCAACACCTACCCGTGAAGATGGTAGACTTCCTCCCTCCCTCTCTCACTCCCTCCCTCCCTCCCTCCCTCAGCCCGGCAGTGGCCAGCCAAATGGGCCGACTGGATATGGAGATGGTGATGGTGCTGGTGGTGGAGACTCTGGTAGTGGCGGAGAGTTGGTGATACTGGAGACTTTGGTGGTAGAAGGTGGAGGCGTCGGTTGTCGGAGGGGTGAGGGAGACGTATATGGTGGTGACGTGCAGAAAATGGTGATGGTGATGTGGTGAAAGTAGAGGCGTTGGGATGACAACTTAGTTGGTGGTAGAAGCGTCAGTGGTGGAGACTTGGTGGAAAGAAGGGGGGGGGGGGGGAGCGACGAGGATGGAGACATAGTGGAAACGTTGTCGGTGGAGACCTGGTGAAAGAAGCATCAGTGGTGGAGACATTGTGAAAGTGGAAGCGTCTGTTTGTGAAAGATGAGACGCTGTTGGTGAAGACACCACAGGGAATGTGGAGACAACGGTGGTAGAGGGAAGGCGAGAGATTAGAATTCAACCATAGAAGAGTAGTGATGATAGCGAGGACAAAAGATGTTGAGGGACGGTAAGGGAGAAACAGAAGGTGGAGAGAGCAGATGAGCTTTTGGTGAAGAGACGGTGTGGGTAGAGACGTGGGTAGTGGAAAGAGTGAGGAAAACTCTGTCTATCGAGTTTTTCAACTATAGATGATATGCATTTATTGGTCACTTCATAGTTTCCCTCATCATGAAGTTGTAGATAATGTCACTTTCCCATAAGTAAAAGGAATAAAAAGAAGAGTTTGATGGTCGAAAGCAGTGATATTTTAATTTTTGTCGCAAGAGCTGCTATTATTTTTTTTTTTGTGCACACCTGCCCATCCTGTGGGTTGTGACGCAAAAGATGACACAGAGTGCACATAAGGTCCAGGGATTGAGCCTTACTAGTTGAGGTACATTATAAGTTTTATAACGAGAGAAGGGTTAACATAGCTACGTCAATTTACATGGTAAGTGAATTTTACAAAAGTTGAACAACAACGATTGGGTTATGTATCAAGATGAATAACAAATGAAGTATTTACAATAAGCAAAGTTATAATACTACTTAAGTGTCTTAGGTAGAACATTGTTATGGATGAAATGTTTGCACGTATCTTGTAATGTTTGGTAAGAATTATCTCTGATATCACTGATTTTACGGAAGTCATGTACATAAATGTAGACACGTTGTTGTTGTTGTTGTCGAAAAAAGTAGGCCGAGTCGGAGGAAAGTGGGGTCCTAGGTCGAATAGGAGGAGAGTAAGGTCCATAGATAAAGTTGGAGGAGAGTATAGGGTCATAGGTCAAGTTTGTGGGTTGCATCATAAACAGTAGTAGATTCTACTTCAGTATCTATCCCTATATCTCAACCCTAATATCACATACTTAAACTCTTTAACAATATCTGTGGCTCATATCTCATTAGATACCTTATCAACATTTGGAACCGTCTTATGTACATTTACATCCTTTATATCACCATTCGTATTGGCGATGGTAATACTAGGCAACATTATGTGCAAGCTGTCAGGACCCCCACATAACAGTATTTAATTTCTTTTTTATTTCCAGCCTTTATTTCACGGCCAGTCACGCTTGGTTTCAATAAAACATTTTCTAGTAATTAATCCAAACATCCGATACACAATAAGCTTTTAATGGCCTCGACCCATCAGGACAGTGAGCCAAAAATACACGTTCCTAAACCCGATTACCGCCTCTGGGCTAATGGCAGGCGGGAGGCATACCTGTTGCTGAGGGGAGAGAGGAGGATCATTGTGCTAAAAAAAGTAAGAAATGGTAATTGTGAGGGTAACAATAATGCTGATGGGAAAACAAGGCATTGGAGACTCACTCTCTCACACCCTCACATGTGGACGTTTTTCTTTTATACTTGACTTTTTTTTTTTGACTTGGGATACTATTTGTAAAGTCGAATTTATGGTGGGAGGAAGTACTGGGTTGATGATGATGGTTGGTGGTGGATGGTACGGGAATGTTTGGAAGGAAAGAAGAACTGATACTAGAATTCTGAGTACAATATGGAACCTTTTTTTTTTCGAAAGGTCTGGCCTGTCACTGTGCATATATGTTTTTATATACGTACGTATGTTTCCAAATTATATACTGCAAGTGGTTACGACGCGAGCAAAAAAGTCAACTCAGGCGAGGCTGTGAACGAACAACAGTGTCAAAGTCCTCCTCATTCCAAAGGAGTCCATCATTTCCCTACTACTGTAAGGAGAGCAGCCATGCATCGAAGCGTTGTAGAATGCCTGCTCTATGATCAACTGTCGTTTCCCTTGATTCTACTATCGTTTAACAGTCACACAGGACCAGCTGGGGCATCATACATTCCTGGTGAATGCCAAAACCCTACAATAAATCACGTCATGATAAGTTCCTGTCATCCGTCATTGAAGAATTCTTATCCTGTTTTGCCGTTTGAAATTTTTCTATTTAAAATTTTTCCATCAAATGGATAATGAAATTGTTGATCCCCGGTGATGTGATATGAGATTTTAGGCTCTATCGTGCTAAAAGGACATTTGTACAGAGACAGAACGTCATGGACACGTAAGCCCTTTACGGAGGAAGTGTGGCGAGAGCATCAGTCAACTGCCAGGGGCTGGAGGTACTCGCACCAGTCATCACGTGACACGGTCTATGACGTACTTTGTAACTGTCAGCCTCACAACAGCGCTCACATATGACGTTTTAATATACAGGACGTTTCTGTTATAGTAGTGTATGCTATTGAATAACGCAGGTAAACTTGTAAATTTACTAGAGGTAAAGTTAGACTTGACTAGTAGAGGGGAAATAACTGAGATCCTGGAGATGATGATATTTGTACGAGAATCGACTTTATATTTGGCAAAGACGCCCCGTGCGAGGCTAGGCTAACCCCGCCCGGCAGCGCGGGGGATTTCATACTTCATAAACACTGATAACGGCCATCATTTGCCACCACACGGCAGACTTATATAACTCGTAGTCTTAATAGATCTTTGGCAACTGACTTTTGGAGGTTCATCATCAATCATCCTCAGCATCATCGTCATCATCCAGGTCGATACCAAGTTCAGACATTTACTGCCTGCTCCTGCTTGCGCTTACTACCCCATCAGTAGGTTAATGCCACGTTAAACTGTCTTTTATCTTTTCCATGATGCGCCCACGGAGACTCGCATTGCCCAATAAATAGCGTCACTTGCGCTACTTAGACAGAGTATTACGGTACAGACTGATGTTTTGCTCGATGGAGACGACTTTAGCTAAAACAGGAGAGCCAGGTTGCGCTATAATTAGCGGAACGTGTTTCTCTGTAAGATCATGCTTACCTTTAAAGGGAGAATTTTGTTTGGCTATAGAATGCGACGATACGACCCTTCAATACGACGGGACGACCTTTGAGCACACGTCGGTACGACCCTTAAGCCTCGGGATTTGACCTGATGCTTAAGGGTCACATCATGGACTAGGCCATTATGCCCAAGGGTTCATACTGTCTAGCTTCGGGATCGTGCTGTCGTGTTCATTGGTAATACCATGTGTTCAAAAGTGAGTGTCTACGCCCATCAGACACTGCCCATACTGAACATCGTGAGTTTCAAAATCAGTATGTCTAATGACTTTGGTGAGATCGTGACCATTTATCACCTCCCTCTGTGTTTAAAGTCTCGTTATGACATTCGCGATCGGACTGTGGAGGCAACAGAAGTACACGTTGATTACCGTAATGGTTTAAAAGATGAGTTGCAGTTACCATTGTCCATCCACTGGGGAGCTCGCACTAGTAACTCTCCAGCCTCGACCTCTGGCAGGGAATGTATCTAAATTCATTGTTTGAGACTTCCTCGGTAGGTGTCATCAGGCTGTACACTTCTGAAGGACCGTCTGCACTCGGGTCAGGGCGGTCCTAACGTGGTTCCATAACCAGCTCCTCTCACCATCCCTACCGAACAACAGAATAGTCTGGTTTTGACTACACAGTTTCCATAGCTTCGTGAATCTCAGTGGTATTTCGATTTTTCATTGCCATGAAGAGCATGAAGCGAAAACTCTATGTAATTTGTGTTTTGGGAATGTGTAGATAAACTTACCATATGGTGTTTGTTTTGTGTTATCAGAACCGTTAACACGATAATGTAAGAAGGCGGGAAACGAGAAGAAAATATGCCATTTGGGAGCCAGTTGTTGTTGGATATATTGTCAAATGAATTAGTTGAATCATTTTTTGAGAGACAAATCGGGACCAAATGCGGGCGACAGAAAGTTCTCTTAGGTGCCTGTTCAAAGGAATAATTTACGCGTGTAAAGGAAATATATTTCAGTGTTAGCGATCAAAAGGAAGCGCAAATTAGAGGCCTCGAACCGAACCCTGAGGCACTCGCACAAACCTCGCTGCATTCACGTCTGCAAACAGGATATAAAACAGTTCCAGGACCCAGTAATCCTCTCCAGTTTCTCTCGGTCTAATCCTGCCCTCTGGACCCCTGCACCAGCTGGAAGCTCATCTCTGTTACTGACCTGGCTTGTCAATACAATCTAGTCTTCACTGTAAATATCACGGTCCGGACTACCGGCGCTCTCGCTGGATCTCTGGGACATTCTGTTCCTGCAGCTGCTGTGACTGGTTTGCTGTTCACCTCACTGCTCCGGCCGGATCACTCCGTACAGCTTATTGTATCGACTGTTCCTGCAGCTCGTAACCAGCCGGTTGTTCAACATATTTTCTGGTACTGCCATATCTCACCCAACTTATGTACTTGTCCTGCTCAGCTACGAAAGGCATTTTGTCATCTTATTTATTACTGTTGTACCACCGAGTCCCAGCCTGGTATATTTACTGTCCCGACTGTATCATCCACTCAGACCTATTGTATCTTGCTTTTCCTACAATAGGTTTAACCAGCTTACTGTTCAGCTTACTGGCCCTGCTATAATGCTGGATCTAGCTTACTGAATTGACTGATCTCGTTGTACTTCAAAGCTATTCTCGGGGCACCATTCTGCGCGAGAAGGTACGTCCTGTATCCATGGTGATGTAGGGACATAATCGCGTTGACCAGAAGCCCTTCTAGTTCCCACCTCAGGACATGTGTAAGGAAGATCACAATAACACAAGTCGTTGGGTTCATCATTGCGTTAGTTTCTCGCGTCCTTGTCCTTGGATGATCTTGTTATAACGTCATAATTGCCTCAGAAAATACACAAAGGTGGTGGCCTATTCTTGCATTAAGCGAATGCATAAGCAAGCGGTTTATCGGTCCATGTAGTCTTTTATTTCTATTGATCAAAGCAAAGGTAACGTGTGTCGAGTCTGTCCTCCCACTTTTGGACGAAGGGTCACAAGAGAAAGAGTGTCTCTTTGTTTCCACAGAAGAGCCTCATTGTTCCTTTAGACTTAATGTGGCAGATAAAGTAGTTGGCGGGTCTCCACCTGGGTCCTTGCTGTGGAGGAGTAAGCAAGACAGGAGGTGTTCGCATGGCTCTGAGGTGTTCTTGCTGTTTTTCTTCCTCGTGAAAATAGTGCCTTACATTCCACCGCTGTCTAGACTGACATTGCACTGCATGTACAGCCACATGACACATATCGCAATATATTCAGAATGGCTCAAACCTACATAATCGAACCAGATGACCCGATATATAGAGTCTTACTGTCCCATATTCAGAATCTTGATGCTTACATGGAGAGTCAGAGTGTTCTGTGCCAGGAGCCACGTTGCCCAACAAAGAAAATCTTGCTGCCTTCGCAGACAGCCACTTTGTCTCAAGCCAGATTGCGATACACGTGAATCCACGTCCCGAATATAAACAGTTGCAACGCATTACACAAAGAATAGCTTTGTCTCGTATTGATCCTCCCCGCCAATGTATGCAGTCACGCTGTCATAAAGTGATATTGGTCTGCCACTAAAGCCACGCTGGGCTACACATACGGCCATACTGCATAACGAGTTACATTGCCTTGCATATAGAGCAGTGTTACCCTAATGTTTGAGCCACATTACCGTACGTACATGCATAGAACGACACAGCCATTCGTATTGCTTAGAGTCATGACCTAGTGTTGAAGCTTTAACATTTAGAGAAACCTTCAGCTTTGTTTAAGCTTATCGGTGAACACTGTAGAATGGTTGGTCTTCTCATTACACTGAAAATTATTTTTTAGGTGATTGCCTTCTCTGAATGCGTCACTTTCTCTTAACATTATTAGAAACTTGTAGCTATAGTGGGGATAGGAGACCCATAGCTAGACGAATAAACACAATGTACAGAGTGTTGATATCACACGTGACAGTGTGGGGATGCTGGAGGTGAGAGATGATTTCATAGATCATCATACACGTTGTTCCTCATTCTCTCACGGGAAGGATAGATATCCAGCGTCGCCCTAGGCCAGAGTAACTGTCGTAGTCAGAAGCCCAGGACGTGATCAAGAGGTGGAGGAGGAAGCGAACCCTACACACACACACACACACACACACACCAGCCCTGCCGGCTGTGGGGATGAGCCAGAGCCTCTTGGGAACTGAGAACCGAACGGTAGCACTGCGCCCTGGCGTCCAGGGGCGCCGTGCTGCTGGGTTTGTGCCCGAGAACTGCAGATCCCCCGAGGCTGCTCCAGGAGATGGTTAACTTCCTCACGGTACTGGAGGACGTTAAGTAATGTTCAGGTAATTGCCTGGGTTCCTCTCTCTCCCCCACTCACATGACAGGGATGAAAATATGATTTAATCGAGTCCGTCTCGGATAAAGAATAGATAAAAAAAGTATGAGACAAGAGATTAAAGTTAATTTCAGATTCACGTGTATTAGTAGATCTTACTCTTTAAAGGTGGAGAAATTATGGGAAAAGACGAAAGAAGGGAGGGAACTTAACAGCTTCTCTGTTTTAGAAAAGAAAACGGTACCGCAACGGTCACCCCTCATGTGGTTGGTCTCAACGCAGAATCTATAGGAAGTAACTGCCAGTCATGCAGCGCGGGTATCAAATCCTCAGCAGCCTGGACACATGCAGGAATATCACGGGAACAGTGGCCAAAATATGGCGGACGGAGAGAGAGAGAGAGAGAGAGAGAGAGAGAGAGAGAGAGAGAGAGAGAGAGAGAGAGAGAGAGGTGGAAGAAGAACCACCATGAATAATGTGAGCAGTCCTCCATTACTGGGGTGAATGAAAGATCCCAAGATGAATATAGTATTGCAAGATATGTTAGCGTGTTATGAAATTTAAAAGTAAGAAACAATTGAGATTTAGAAAAGAGATATAGATAGAAATTGCTTTCATATTAGTAAGCAAGGTATATTCCTTAGTACTTTGTTGAAGACCAAAATATATTCAGCGATCACTATTTTTATATTTTCAGATTTTTCTCACCATACGTTTTCTTCATCGGATGAATAGTGAATTAGATATCCTATGTACATTTTCATTTCATTCTTGCATTACGTATAAAATATTTTGACACATATACTGACTATTATCACTTAGACTCCAAAATACTGAAGCAGCACAAGTGAAATACACTGACAGGGGTGGTTTACATTTTGCAGTGTTATATGTGTGGCTGAGACCAGTGGTTACATCTTAGAGTGAAATCCGCGTTCCACTGGAGAAGGTGCTGTTCATACACAGTGGTGTAAGCCTTCGAGGTCAAGCTCGATGGATCAGCCATTGGTGAGGTATCTTCGAGTATCTGCGCGAAAGGTATATCAATTTATTCCTGTTCGCCTTTTCCTTCCTTAGCGAGGTAGCGTTAGGAGTAGACAGATTGGCCTTCGAGAAATAAATTTCGCTTGACTTCCTCTGTGTCAGCGCTTAGAGTGTGATAATACATGACGGGAAGAGTCCCAGATCCTCGCTCTGCTCCCACCCATCTTAGTCTCTTTCTACGACGCGCAGGCGATACGTGGGTAAGTTTCTTTCTCCCCTATCCCCAGGGATGTGTGTGTGTGTGTGTGTGCACGCGTGTATATGTGTTTTCTAGGAAGACACAGGGAGTGAGGAAGGGCGATTGAGAAAAATATCTATAACAAACAAAGACAGAGAGGGGGATATACAGCAGAGAAAATAGAACCAACACTGCCTAACGAGATCCTTGGGAAATGACATAGTGTACAGTTGGTCATGGTGCAGAGTTGGTGGAGTTGGCCGGCCGCACACACAACTGTGTCTCAAAGTTCCCCGGTATGGAGGACGTCGGAAACAGAAGGCGTGGTAGAATAGCTGACTAAAACCCAGCTGTTGAAGTGTGGCCACATACAAACTCAAGCAACGCCGAGTTCCGTCAGTAAAATGGATTCATTGTCTTGCTAATTGTGTTGTGAAAGGGTGGTATTAAGTTGGCCCGAGGTGAAGGAGGAGGAGGAGGAGGAGGACTAGTTCGTGGACAGTTTGAGGCCATAGTCTGAAGCGAGTTGTGTCTGGCAACGTGTGTAATTCTGATACGTTCCACTGTAATTATATCCATTTTCATTGGTAATTATTTATTACCAGAAGTAATCAGAATTAATTAGAATCACTGAATTAATAGAATTTGTATCCCTGTCGTTGTGAGTTGGTGGATCTTTGAGTGAGAGACGCAGTGGTTATTCTTCATATGTTAGATTCACTTTCCTTTCTCAGGGGAGAATCACTTAGCGTTCTCTCATAGGTTGTTAGTCTCGAGGTTAAACATTCCTTTCCCAATATAACTATAACAGTAGATAGAAAAGTAATTTTTTCTGTATGAGTATTCAGTTGATGAACTGAAATGTTAAACGCTTTGGACCAACACGGGTTGTGGAGAGTCGTGGCGCTGGTGATGGTTGACGTCGCAGTGATGGTGACGGTGAAGGGTGATGTGAGAGGGACGGAGGTAGTTGATGTGGTGATAGAGGTTGATATGATGACGACAGTGGTAGTAACGAATGTGACGGTGGTATTAGATGGAGCGATTAGTGGTAGTAGATGTCATGATGATGGTTTCAATAGATGTGGTACTGGCGTTGATACTAAATGTAATAGTGACTCTCTAGGTCGTGGTGTTAGCTGTTGTAGATGTGGTGGTAATGGTGGTGGTTGTGGCCATGTTGTGATGGAGTAGGAACGGTTGTGATGGCTGTGGTTGTGGCTCAGTTTTGATCAAGGTCGCGTGTCTGTGGTGGTGGTGCCACTAGGTGCTGGTGATGATGCTGATGGCAAAATTGGTGGCAAAATGGTGATAGTGGTGGTAGGTAGACTGGCGTGTTGTTGTTATTGTTCTAACTGTCACTGGCAGCGGTGGAGCTGATGAGCAGCAAAGAGGCAGTTGAACGCGGCTGGCCCGCGCCACCCTCAGAGAGAGGGAAAGGGAGACATGATAAAGTGAAACGAAGATTGAAGCGCAATAAAGTCAGTAGTGAGAGTGGTGGACTGGGGCGGGAGGCTGCTGCGTGTCCAAGGCTGGGGAGGGAGGCTGCTGCGTGTCCAGGGGAGCAGGGAGGTAGGGAGTTGGCTACTGCAGGCTGGGAGGGGATCAGGAGGGCTGAGGGAAGGGTTCATTGCAAGTACAGCGGGTGGCTAGTTTGCCAGCCCAGGGACGGGGGAAGTTGGACAGTGTGTAAGTTAGTGGGCCTTACCTGGTGACTGGAAGCTGGCGAAATGACAAAGTGAAGTTGTTCCTCTATTACAGGATAAAGGGTGATCCTGTGAGTTAAGGAGGGGGATGCTGGGTCATTTTCCCTCCCTAACACCCAAAAGCGACGAGTATATGCCGGGGAAAAAAATAGGGAAGGGGTCATTGTGACATAGATTGAACCGGTAGCATGTAATTGACAGAGTGCGTGGCAGAATTGAAATTGCATTTAAAAATGGGCTGAGCTGGGGGTTAGCAGGTAGGACTTTCCGTTCTTTCCTCTACTGGGCTGTACGTACCTCCTCCCTCCCCAGCAATCTCCTCCCCTCTCACCCCTTCCCCTCGCCTTCCCCTGGGAGTGGCGTGCGGACGGAGATAAACAGAGAGGTCTCCACCCGTGCTGGTCCACTCGCTCAAAACTCGAAGTCTGAATGCCTCGCTCCCCCTCATCCCCTCAATCCCATTCATAAACAGATATGTAGCTCCTCAAAATGATCTCGTAACACGGTCAGCCGCTTTTGTCCTTTTTCGTCGTGGATGTTTTTGTTAATGTCTCTGTCGAAACAAAATAGTCTCTGTTTTATGAATCTTCATTTCTCTTGCAAGGTAAACACTCAGCGGTCTTTACGTCTAGCATACTGACCTGAGGCATTAGCCAGGAGCAATGAGGAAGAATGTAAGAGATGTGTCTCAAACTTTTGGTGGCAAGAGGTGGTCGACAGCGGGTCTAGACAAGTGGAGACAAACAATAAAGTGGTAATATTTCGCTGTTCTGCTGAGGTAGATGATTTTTGGGATTTATTGATACTCAAGTATTTCGACACTGGGTTACTTCTACTTAAGTATGTTTCCTGAGAAACTATATTTACTTCGTTACTTTTCTTTTTCATCTCGTTACTTGCTGGAGGAAAGAAGGATATTTATCATGCTGATACACTGAAGCATCCCTACCAGCGAGATGTAACGAGACGTCATGAAAAAAGTAACGACATGCACTTATACTTTCTCTAAAGATATACTTAAGTAGAAGTAGTCTTAATTCGCATACTCGAGTTTGGGTAATTTCCAAAATGAAATACTTAGAATACCGATTTATTGTTACTTCCTTCCTTTGCCCCCATGGACTCAGACGGTACAGACCTCCTCCTCCTCCTCCTCCTCCTC
>JAUTXX010524440.1:0-11270 GCA_032273605.1 Panulirus laevicauda | reverse complement strand
ATGACGCACATGCAGTATGGTGGGTGTCGACCTTATCGCAAAGTGCGAAATAGCAGTGGTGCATGGTATATATAGTCTTGTTAAACCCACGCGTCACTTGTAGAAGAGAGAGAGACACGTCCATCCTTGATCTTTCATACGCTCCCCAGGGAGGAAAGAAACAGTTGACTTCTGTTTGTGTGTGTGTGTGTGTGTGTGATCAATAGATTGTGAATTTGTGGCTTATTTGTTGTTATTCATTTATATACTTCTTTATTTTTCTTGTTTGGTTTTTCGTGAGGATTTAAGGCCGGTCCATGGTTGTCTACTGGGCCTGTTGTTATTTTTTGCTTGTTGTTTGGCTAGAACAAGAAAAATGTGAAGCTCCGTAAAAATGTTATCATAGAAAATAGCTCCCCCCCCACCCCCCCCCACCCCATTAATTCTTTTATGTTTTAAAATGATTACTCATCGACGGCAGGAATGATTCGTTGGATCTGTAAGATAAAAGATTCCAAAATGTTTAGGTAGATATAAAGCTGACAAGACCAAAATAGAATGATCAGGAGTGTTAATACAATTTCATGCACACTCTCATTGACCATTAATATAGTGAATGATAGGAGTAAGTGGTGCATTTTTAATCTAAAATATTTCAGGCAACATTTGACTAGATGAGATTAGATTGAACTCTGATGTTAAGGTACTTTGATTCAAGAAACAAACCGTACTGGAAAAACAACACGATTCAGGCCATGCAAAAGTAGTCCCCTATCCAAGACATAGAGCACACCACGAAAAAAAAAATAAGGAAAAAAGTAAACTAAACCTAGCAATAAAGAAATTACCGTAAAAATTAAAAAAGAGCAATATCAATAAGAATTTGTATCTGATAATTCACCGATGAAATATAGGCTATAAGCTGATGTACATACCCGTCCTTAATCCGGCTTACCCTAACCCCGACGTGAATGGTAGTGGTGAAGAGGGTTGTGATCCCTCCCATAACATGCCCTTTGTGGTAGTCAACCGACAAGAGTAGTTAGATAACGGATACGAACAGACAGGCACAAACTGTTGTTCTTTATACTTATACATAACAAACCATAAGTCATGTTTTTAAAGTTAAGGTCATGAATGAAACACTAATCCAAGCACTCCCTGAGTCCTCCCCGGGTCTTTCCCAAGCCTCTTGGGTCCTCCCTAGGTCTTCTTAAAGCCTCTTGGGTCCTCCTTAGGTCTTCTCCAAGCCTTTTGGGTCCTCCCCAATGCGTCCTTCCGAGTCTAAACCAGACCTTCCCTAATTTGTACCCATATCTTCTCAGATCTTCCCCATATCCTTCATAGGGCCTCTCCAGGTCCATAAAAAGACTGTCCTAAGTCTTCTTCAGGTCATTTTCATGTTCCTTGGGGTCCTCCCAAGTCTTCCTCAGGTATTCTCCATATCTTTCAGTTCTTTAGGTCTTCCTTAGGCTCTTCCTCTAGCACGTTTCAAACTTTACTTTGGCTACGGAAAAACTTCTGTGCTACTTCTATCAGCCCAGGTTTCACCCAAGGTTTATGCGGCCATATGTTACCCCCCCACACACATGGAAGATGAGGAGGTGGAGGGGGATTTTAATCCTCCATTAAGATGCCTCTTGTTTCCAAATGAGAAGGTGGAGGGGGATTTTAATCCTCCATTAAGATGCCTCGTTTCCAAATGAGGAGGTGGAGGGGGATTTTAATCCTCCATTAAGATGCCTCTTGTTACCAAATGATCATCCCTATAGAGGCTGGTGAGTGAGTTTGGAATAGTGTGTGAATGGAGAATGAACATGAATAACAGCAATGTTATTTGGTTTTGTTTGGAGGGTTTTAAAATTGGCATTATGTTGACAAATTTTGTTGTCTAGCCAGGAGAGGTTAAAGATATGCCAAGTGCCTGGATTGCTAATGTGCCTAAGTGTTTTAAGTTAAAGTTTGATACATTGTCAGGGCTTGAAGGAGAAGAGTTTATTAAGGTTTTGATTACGTTGCTTGTATCAGTAGAAGTGAAGAGTGGGTGGGCAGTTTGTTTCTGGATGGATATTGTGTAGGTTTTCTTTGACTTTCCTGTTGTGTTAAGGAAGGAGTGCCAGTTTTTCAGTTTGTTTTATTGATTAGGCTAGTGGTGATGTTATGTAGGGTTTGGATTTGTTTTCTGATTTCTGTTGATGGTGAGTGCTTTTGTCTGAGAACCACACTGCACTAGCCTCCACTTGTCACCATATGGCTGCAGAAGGGCATAACCCACTCCTTTCAGATGCGATGCATCTGTCTGTAACACTAGGAAAGATGGGATTAAAGTGAGCAAGAACTGGAGTCAAGGCCAGGGCTTGTTTCACTTTCCCAAATGATGCTTGTTGGTTAGGGGTCCACATGAAGTCATTCTTGTGGTTGAGAAGAGAGTGGTTGGTGTCTGCTGCTGCTGCTTTACTCTGGATGAAGTCAGCTTTCTGGCTCATGAGATCCATGAATGACCTGAGGTCCATGTTGGAGGGGGTGGTGAATTCCATGATAGCATTCACCTTACCTAAGTCTGCAGTCACACCCTTGGCTGTGATGTCATGCTGATGGAACTTGGCAGACTTGCTTTGCTGTGGTCCATGGTTATGCCATGTTTGCTGCATCATCAAAGTATCCCCCAGACTCACTGAAGTTGGAGCTTATAGTTCAAGTCCCAGACAAGTGTGTCATCCATGACCTTGGCAAAGTAGTTGACAACTGCAAATATGATGTAACTACATCTGCCAAATTCATCTCTTGTAGACATGAATCTCATGGGGCCACTTAAAAACTTGTAACATCCTCATGGCATGATGAAAGTACTGAGTGGATGAACCTACTCTGCTAGCAGGGGCTACCAGTATCCCAGTATCGCATCCATTGTGGTTAATTATTTGAAGTAGGGATGACTTCCATGATGGTGTTATGAAGTGCTAGAGGCAGGGTGGGCATTTTGCAAAACTTGTTTATTCAGCTTTTTGAGGTCCTTGGTGATAAAGACATCTCCCTTCTGCTTCTCTGCACCCACCATGGGATGACATGACTCTGATACCTCATCCCCTAGTGGCTGGATGATCCCTTGCTGCACCATGCTGCCTGTCAACTGCTTGGTGTCTGCCCATCAGGCCAGGGGGATGGCCCAGGGAATGTGGAGTACAATGGGCTGCACCTTCTCCTGCAGATGGATCTTCATGGGCAAGTCTGACATGGTCCGTAGCTGTGTTCCCCTTTGAAACTCCTCTGGGTCCAACATGACATCCCTGAGTTTCTAGAAAGCTTTTGGTAGTCCTTCTTCACTTGCTTGATGTTTGGAACATCAGGATTGACATCATTTGGGCATCAGTTGTGGAGTGAGTTTACCAGTCTGGAGTGATTAGCAGGGATGATGCTGACGGCTGTGGCATCGTATTAGGAGAGCAGGATGTCATCTGTGTCATTGAATACATTAACAGTTGCATTTGTTGATACATATACCAGGGTGAGAGTTGTCTTGAGTGATACCACAGGTTGCAGTTTACTGATGTTTGCTCGAGAACCACCTTGATCTACAGAGGGGAGAGGTCCAACTCGTAGAGGCCAAGTGTTTGCAGCTGTCATGGTCTCATGGTTGTCATTTCTGCACTGATGTTGGGCATGCACAGCAGAGCCCCTTGATGTGTCTAATCAGATAAAACACTCTGACATTGACCTTGGGCATGTGACAATCGGCTGGGGACTTGCAGACATCACTCAACTTCAGGCAGCAAGTAGCTTTACCCATTGGCTTGTTGCTGTCAGAGGATTTCTGCAAATCCTGTAACTTCTTGTGATATACTTTATTGAAGTGTCCTATGTTGCCAAAATGGAAGTGCTTTTTTCCCTAGACTGGACACTGCTTCTCTCTTCCCTCAGGATGTAGCACTGCACCACAACCCATATCATTGCTGATGACGTCCTGCATGTTGCTTGGTGACTCAAGTTGTCAATCACTGGTGATGCTTTAGCTTCTTTTGAACAGCCTTTGACTTAATTACCAGGTCTGCCTTGGTGCTGTAGGTTGGCTCCTATCTGTGCCATAAGGACAGGGTGTAAGACAGTTCAGGTGGAGGGTCAATGGTCTGGAGCTTTTGAGTTTCCTGGTCATGGACACCTGATGCGATGCAAGCCATCTGACTTGTGTCCATGCCGACTTCACAAAATTCTGAATCACCAGCTTCTTCCTCATGCTGGCAGGGCTCATTGAAGCACACCTGATGTAAGGCTATGTTGTGCTGGCTTTTAAGGTAGGTCTTGTTGAGCTGGAGGATGTCTTCCATGCCTAGGTTGGTGTCCTTATTTCAAGAGTGAGACAGGACCTGAGGTGTGGTAATTGTGTGCATTGTGGCTGACTTTTCAACCGTAGCAGTTTCACATAGTCCAATCAAGCACAACTACACATCATAAACTGGTGGAGAGAGATGTTGGAAAAGAGCTTGTGAGGTGTGGTTGGTGGTGTTCGGAGCAGCTGGTGGCAGTTTGTGATGTCCGTGTTGTCAGGACTCAAGGCCCTGATGTCCTCAATCTGCTAAGCACATGTGGGTTGGGCCAGCACTTGATGCATCATGTTTTAGAACTGCTTTCACTGCTGCAGGAGCTGTTATTGCAACTCAGAGTGCTTGTTATCAGCCTTGGCAGCCTGCTGAGCTGTTGCTTGACCTCCATCATGGTTGCCACTGTCTAGATCACTGATGTGCCAGAAGCATCTACCTCTTCCATCTCGTTTGAACTCCTCTGATGCCTTCCTTCTTGTTACCATGGATAGCTGGGCACAATCATTGGTTGTGGGGATGATTTACTGCTGTTGGGGAAACTGGTTAACAGCATGATATCTTGAGGAAGGCAGGGACAAAATGTAATAATAACTAGAGATACCTGGGTATGTCATGGAAATCTTATGATGGTCACTGATACTCAAGACAGGCAGCTGGCACAGGCAGTGTAGGTTGGCAGGGCATTGGGCATTTATGGTATTATCTTGTACTCTTTGACAGTCTTTTTTTATACCACTTCTTGATCCTTCTGACTATGCCATATGGAAGTGGTGAAACAAAGTTGTTGGTGAAGATGTAACATGTAAGTTTTTTCAACAAAAAAAAATGCAAAGTGAAATTAAGTAGTCACAAGCATGTGTGGTGACTGCCCAGGGCACATCACTCTTGTTCAGAACAGAGGAGCATGAGTGTAATGTGCTACATTGTGAACATTACATGTAGGGGTACATCAATATACTTAACATAAACTTCCTCCAGTGACTGGGCCACAGTATCCCAGTAGTGAAGTAATGTGTATGGAAGTTTAAAGTATTTGGGTATGACACATGATCTGGTGTGGTGGCCATGGATAGCTTGAGACTCCACTTTATATAGGAGCAGGGAAAGTTTGTCTTCTTTGGGACAGGAAGAGTGGCACTGGGAGAGGTCCCTTAGTAGTTGAGTCATCTGTAATCGTGATTGCAGACCATTCTCCTTCCATTGTTCTCTGCATGCTCCATTTGCAAAATGGCCATTATAAAATCATTTTGGGAAAAAGAATGACTATATTGTGGCCACCCTCTCACCTCAAAATGGCTCATACCAGTATTGAGGGACGTGAACTGATTTTTTAGGGATTTCGATAAGGGAACATCATTTAAGATGAACCACAGTCTTACCTATAATTGCCAAGTGTCATGCACAAAGTTTATTCCAATATATACTGAAAACAAGGTCTTCATTTTTCCAAAAAAGTGAGCAAACTTGCTTCATACAGGTGTGGTATAATGCTGGATACCCCAAGGTAATGGTAGATTAGGGTTTTGGAGGGTGTGCATCATTCAAATTTTCTGTTTCCATAATAGAATGAAAGAATTATATAAAAATGTAAAGGATGTGTCCAAGAAAGTGAGCTTGTTTATTTTGTGGCTGTAGTTTAATAACCTAATAGTTGACATGTCGATCCCTCAAGTTGGTTTTAGAGCAAAGGTTTTGGAGGATGTGTGTCATTAATATTTCATGTTTTCCATAAGAAGAGTAAAGAAATAGTCAAAAGTACAAGGTTTACACAAAAACTGAGCTAACACACTTCATATGGCCATGTTATAATGCTAAAGTTTATGCTCAGATCCCTTAGGGGAGTGGTGGAGAAATGTTGGAAGAGGATGTGCATCAGCCCTTGTCATGGTCTGAGTCATCATTGAATTGCCACTCTCACTGCCTACCCCATGTCACATTTAAGGCATCCCTGAGTCACTGATCACATATCAATATCATATCAATATACAAGAGAGTATAAACTAAATCACAGAGAGAGCAAACATTCATCAATGGATTTAGCCTATATGTAAGGATAGGAGGTGAAAATGGATATTGGTGGATGTAAGAGTGGAAATGTGAATATGATAAGGCTGGGGAATTGCTGAATCAAAAGGAGGGAGTGAAAGGAAGATGAAAGAATATTTCAAAGAACTGATGAATGTGGGAGAAGGTGAAGCAACAGTTCTTGCATACATGAATATTGAGGATGGAAGTGCAGAGGCCTATAGCAAGAGAAGAAGTAAAAAGGGCAATAATGAGTTGGGAAGTAGAAAAGGCACCTGGGGTGGCTTGGATTGTGGCAGATCTGTTGAAGTATAGATGAGAAAGTGTAATTTAGCATGGAAGCTGAAGGTTCTGCCTGAGGGTTGGTTGAAAGCTATTGTTGTTCCTTTATATAAAGGAAGAGGTGCTAAGGATGTGTGTAGCAATTAAAGGGTAATAAATCTGTGAAGTATTTATAAAAAAAGTGTAAGCAAAAGTGTTGATTGATTGAGTGATGGAAGTGTCTGATTGCATAATAAGTGAGATGCAGGAGGTTTTAGAAAAAGTAAAGGATGTGTAGACCAGATTTTACTGTGAGAATGACAGTGGAAAAAGTATCAAGTGAAAGGTAAGAAGTGGTATGTATCTTTTGTTTATCTAGAGAGGGCCTATGGCAGAGTAGAGTAGAATGCTTACTGAATGTGTCAAGGATATACATGGTAGGGAGACAGCTGTTGGATGATGGGAAATCTTTCTATAGAGGAGCCACTGCATGTGTAAGAGTGAATGGAGAGTTGAGCAAGAGTTTTGGTATACTGTACGTGTGGATGTGTTGTCACTGTGGCTTATTATGACTTATGTATGGATAGAGTGATGAAAACAAAACTAGGGGAAAGGGGATGCAGAAACTGAGTGTGGTGGTGAGGTATGGTAGCTAGACAAGCCTGTTTGTGGATGATACTGTGGTGTTTGCTGAGAGTAAAGAGGAGTTGCAGAAGGTTATAAGTTTGTTTTACAATGTTTAAAGCATAGGCGATTGATGGTAATTGCAAGTAAAAGTAAAATAATGGTATTTGAAAGGAAACAGAGTAAAAGTATAGATTTTCCAAAGCCCTATAGAGTAAGAAAAGAAAGTGTACTAAACTGTGCTATAGACATGAAGAGAGAAGAACAGGAAAAGGTGAGAGAATTTAAGTATTTAGGAGTTATTATGGGTAAGTTTGCATATATGAAAGGGGAGATCAGGGAGAAAACAGAACAGGATAGAAGATTCACTGGTTCCTTAATATAATAGATAAGGGTAGAGGTTTGAGTATGAAAATATTGAAAGGATGAAGGGACAGCATAGTCCTCCCAACCCTGATGTATGCAGCCAAAACGTGGACATGGAATGAGTCGCAGAAGTTAAGAAAACAGGTTATGGAAATGAGCTATTTGAGAGGAGCACGAGGTATGACTACATGGAATGAAGAAAGAAATAAGGGGGAGGTTTGGAATGGCAGGTAATGCAAAGGGAATTAATTGTGAAATGTTTTAATGGGTGGTTTAGTCATGTGAAAAGAATGCAAGATAGTTTTTAAGGAGATTGTATGGTAGTATAATTAATGGGGTTGGTGTGAGAGGAAGACTATCTATGACATCGGGAAATAGAATAGAAGAGTATTGGAATGAAGGAAATGGTGGAAGATATTGGAATGAAGGAAATGGTTGAAGAATGCATGGAATGGTGTATATGAGAGAGGCATATAATGACAAGTATGACTGGAGACTCTTTACTGTAGCCACCCCCTTGATTGGAGTTCCTGGGGGGAAGAGGCCTTAGAGACATAGATGGATAGAAAGATAGATAGATAGGTGAGGAATCTGTATATATATGCACGCTTGTGGTATTTTTAAAAATGTTGTAAATAGAATGCACTTCTGCACAACTGTAGAAGGCTTTTAAGTGTTTGAAAGTGTAGTTGCATATAATTGTCATATTGTACTTGTATGTGAAATGGTACAGCACATAATAATATTAAGTTAATTTATAGATGTTTTCATTCATGTTTCATATACTGGATAGGATATTATATTTTTCAGGTGGTGAAGGAATTAAATGGAGAATTTCCAAATGATCGTGACTCACTCATTCATCACCTTCCTGGTGTAGGCCGCTATTCAGGAAGTGCTGTATCATCCATTGCTCTGGGCTGTGCTGTTGGTGTAGTAGATGGCAATGTCAGTAGAGTTTTGGCACGTATTAGAGGAATTGGTGCAAACATTGCTGCTCAGGTAAGGAGAGGACTGATATTATGTGTGTTTGTGTTTGAGTATAAATCACAAAGCTGTGATGGGTAGGCATGATGTCACTTTCCATGTGTGCGTGTGGTTGGTCATAGCATTATGAAGGGTCTTGACTAACTAGCATCTTGAAGGAGTTTTCCACTTTACCTAGTGACATGGTTTTAGTACACGATGATATTTACATGATCTAACTCCTTGTTTCTCTCATGTGTTTAAGATTTATCTGGTACATTCCAAAGATTAAAATTACCACATAAATATCAAACAATTAAACAGACCAATTTTTTTGGGTTCTTACAGTCTCTATGGTATTATCTTCACATTTTATTTTACAATGGACAACATTTAGGTTGACAAAAATTTATTTATATTGAAACTTTGGAAAATTTTGTGCATTAGTATGAGTGTATTGTCTTTATTAACCAATTCACTAGCTGGTGACATATTTTGTTTTCCAAAATCTGGTTGTCATGAGATCCCATCAGTGCAGGATACTGCATGCTTGCTCGCAAGCTTAGTGAGCGTGGGTGAAGATGGAGATATCTTCCAAAATTGGTAAGCTTGTTGCTCTTTGTAGCACTCAGCCCATAACTCAACCAAGAAATACTAGAGTCCCTTTCTATTGACTGATGTGGTGTAGCTTTTGAGATGCATGTTGAATCATCAGCCAGTGAGGATGTGAAAGCACACAGGCAGACTTTGTAAAAAGGTAAAGCAGCTAAGCTGAGTTCTGCTCTTTTTTCAGTACTATCATTTAGGTACGTAAGATGGTTATGGGAAAACTCTCTTCAGGAATATGATTGATATACATTACCAATGAAATATTTACACTACCCCATATTAATGACTTTCAAGAACCAGATTTTCACACGAGCAGTTTACTTTTGTAAAATAAATTGTGTTTGCGTGTGTTGGGGAACATGGTGCAAGACATCATATCCAGTTTGAACTGCCTTGCTTGTTGACCTACATGGCTTGCATATATGTCATAGGCTTTGATTAGTTCATTTCCATTGGGTACTTTGAAACATACTTGGAGGTCAAGACCTTAAGTCTGGCTTGACTTAACTTCTTAAGACTATTATCCAATACAAAGAGTGAATGATTGAATAATATTTTAGATGGAGCCTTTTTGAAGTTTTAATGTGATGGTGTTCTGTTGCAGTTCTTGCTCAGGGCAGCTGCCTTTAGGAGTTTATCCTGCAAATGATAAACGAGACACATTTTCCTGATCAAAAGTACTAATGTAAATTTTACTAAGAATTGTATTTCAGACTATTGACAGGTTTCATTCTTGGATGATGAAAAAGAAATGTTTGTATGCATTAATGAATCTAACTTAAGGTAAAGCAATGAAAATTAATTCATCTTTTCACAAGTGTACCATACATTTCATCTTACTTGTGTACAGTGCATCATCGGAAAACATCTCTCATGTTGCTAGGACACTGCCACAATGCACGTACTATGTGTGCTCATATTGTGTGAAGAAATCTGTTTTTGTCATACTTTTTTACCATTAGTAAAGGCTTCCCCAAAGCATCTCTCCAGATTTATGAGTGAAGAACACTTCAATGGAGAGGCTTAAGAAGATATTAACTCTAGAAACTGAGTTGGAAGTATTGAGAAAACTTGAAAATGGTAAAGCCTCAGCACTTAAAAAGGCCTACAACACGATGAAGTCAAGCATATGTGCTTTCAAAGAGAACAAAAAGAAAATTATTTCCGAGATAGGGGAGAAAGAATTATACCTCCATATTAACTATGCATTGTAAAAGGTGACTAAAAGGGGCAGGAGTAGAGAGTTGATATCCCCCACCTTGTGTTTCAGGAGCCAAGTAGTGAGTGCTCATCCTCCTTGAAGGATCAGGCTTGGGTGTCTAAATGTGTGTGGCTGTAACCAAGATGAGCAGAGAGAAGAGATAGGTAGTATGTTTGAGGAAAGAAATCTGGATGTTCTGGCTCTGAGTGAAACATAGTTCACAGATAAAGGGGAAGAATAGTTAGGAAATATTGTAGGAGTAAAGTCAGGGGTTGGTGAAAGGACAAGAGCAAAGGAATGAGTAGCACTTCCCGGAAACAGGAGTTTTGTGAGTGTATTTTAGATTGTAAATGAGTAAATTCTAGATTAATGTGGGAAAAATAAAAGTGGATGGTGAGAGATGGGTGATTATTAGTGCTTATGAGAAGAAGTGCTTTGGGAGCTGCTGAGTGAGTGTGTTGTGATGCAGTAGACCAGATGTTAGTTGTTGGATGATTTAAATGCAAAGGTGAGCAGTGTGGCAGTAGGTGGTATAACTGGGGGCATAGAGTATTCAGTGTTTTGAATGGAGATGGTGAACAACTTATGGAGTTGTGTGCTGAAAAAGGACTGGTGACTGGGAATATCTGGTTTAAAAAGAGGGACTTACACAAAGATACATATGTGAGTAGGAGAGGCATTATTAGATTACATGTTTATTGAAGGCATGTAGAATAGAGACTTTTAGATGTAAATGTGCTGAGAGGGGCAGCTGGGGGGGATGTCTGATAATGTTGTGAAGGCAAGGGTGAAGATTTGTAAAGGTTTTGGAAAAGAGGAAACAGTGTCAGTGAGAAGAGAGTAGTGAGAGTGATTGAGCTTGGAAAGTAGATTTGCATGAAGAAATACCAGGATAGAATGAATGTAGAATGCAAAAGTTGAGA
>JAUTXX010524429.1:0-11270 GCA_032273605.1 Panulirus laevicauda | reverse complement strand
TGTGTGTGTGTGTGTGTGTGTGTGTGTGTGTGTGTGTGTGTGTGTGTGTGTGTGTGTGGGTGTGTGCTAAAGAAACATTCAAAATAAATAAAAGGGCGGGATGTGATTCACTTTCTGACACAACATACTAGCTCATCTATTCCTCTAAAAGCTTTTTAGGAACACAACTAACTCCAATTTCTAAAAATGATCCCTGATTTCACAAATGTTATTATGTTTGTGATGATACTGACATGAAATATACTAAAAAATTGGGCTCAATTCATGAATTCCAGACACTTCTAGCATCAAATACTGTTTATCAAACACAAGCAATATAAAAATGATCTGATACAATCTTGTATATAAGTCTATTTCATTACATGTGTGTGCAGATGAGGCCAGCATTCACCTGTTCCTGATGCTACCTTGTTAAAGCAGGAAAAACAATGCGGTATAAAAGAAATATTCAGTATTTTACTGAATTCACCAATAATTTTCATGTAAGTATCCATTAAGGTAAAGATTTTAAAATTACTCTCCCTGATATCTAAGAAAAAGCAAAAATTCACAGCTGACTGTTTTGCTTAAAACAAATACATTTAAGTCATTTGAAAATTTTCATTTACTTTCAAACACCGAGTGAGGTAGATGTTATATTATCATTCCAGACAAAATAAACCATGCCATCACAAAATGCCATCACTAGAAAAATGCTACTTTGAAGAACATGAAGTTTAACTCCTCACCTGTGCTGTATATGCTATCATGACTAAAACTTTTCTGTCCCCTCTACTGTCCAGCAGGAAAAATGGTGTTGAAAGTCAAAACAGATACATTTTGCTCACAGATACACAATTAACCTGACCAATAATTCACATCAGCTTCTCTGTGCAGATGTGAGATGTGACAATAAGGGAGGTGGGGAATGATCACACACTAACCTTCAGTCTATGTAATGTGAATCTCTCAACACATCTGAAGAGGAAGTAAAAGCATCCTACTGTGATACATCATCTTCTTGTCCTTCATTTTTTATTTTCAACTAGTTAACTAATCTAATGCCCATAACCTGATGTGAACAAATAATAACAAAGGACAAATGAACTCACAAACTGAATACATCAGCCAGGAAGTTAAAACAAACCCTCTTTTAACTTTAATACTGCTTACTGAAAAAAATGGATAACTCATTTGTTAAAGAGTACAACTTGAAAATAAACCTGGTGCTGCCAGAAAAAATCAGTTATGTGTGTCAGTGGTCATACACTAAAAGGAAACATTCACATAAAAATTCTATTGATGGTAAAACTGAACACTTCTTTCAGGAGTTCAGAAAGCAATATAACGGGGGGAATCCCCAAAATATGATAACATGTATATGTAAATTATGCCAATTTAGATAATGAACACAATATAATCTCAGTGAGTCTAATCCTGAGAAAACTAACTTGAAATCTGAGGTAACCAGAGTTCTGAGACTGCAAAAGTCACAAAACTTTCCACATCAGTGCACCCCTATGTAATTTGATATACCAATCACAGCAGTCTATCTGAAATGCTACATATTGATCCATTATTGTGATGCACTAAAAATGTGTTTTGGACAAATCATGTATGATACATCTGATAAATCATAAATGGCATATACAAAGGAAGCAAATCTGAATTGGTGGCCTTAGGAATTCTTCATTTATGAGCAAAATTCATCTGTTCTTAAACTTCTTACCATTACTGCATACTGCACAGAGGCCTTGAAATGAATGGGAATTATACATGAAAGTATAATAAGCCAGGTGAAGAAGAGCACATTATGAACATGTTACTAAATATTTACACACACAAGGCAATACTGCATCCTATATTTTTCTTGTAATTTTCTAACATCAATAAGTAATTCAATTTCTGATGCTGTGCAACTGGCAAATATCAAATTGTGTAAATCATGGTGGAGATATACAGAAAGAATAAAGAATTTACAGCAGAATGGACATGTCATAACAAGGGTGAATTTATGAATGACCAAAGGATGAGTGACTAGATATGATTCATGTAATGAGCATGTGAAAAAAATGAAAACTACACACAATTTCTAAAATAATGGAACCGCTGGTCCTTCTTCCTTACTTGAGAAAATATAAATATCAGAAACAAAATGTCTCTCATCTTTTAAAATCTTGCAAAATATCTCTTCATTTCGTCACAACATTGTACAGCTCCTCAAACAAGAGCATGTAAAAGACTAGATTTCTGAGGGTAAGATTCATGAATAACAGTCAATAATGGCAAGTATGTATTGCACTACTATACAGTCAGTACTGTGTCCAACATGAATATGAATAATAAAAACCTTACAATATGGTGAACATTTACCTCACTCATACTCATTCATGAGAAAATGATGGATGAAAGTCTGCTTCTTCCTTTCAACTGCTTGAACTGATGTTCGACGATCTAAAGCTGTATTCAGTGGCTCTCTTAGCAGTATGCTACCAAAAACTAAGGCTGAAAAGAGATTCATTATATCTATCATTGATGTAAACCGAAAAGCAATACTGATAACTTCAATGGCATTAATCTTTATATTTCTACTGCTGTAATATGTCATTCTGACATTTCTATGAAAGAAAGGCAACAAGAGGTTTAAGTCAGTCACCAATCAGCATCCAAAAGACTTCCAGATGTAATACAGTATCAAGACCTACTGGCTCTTGAATACAAATCATTATTCTTTTCTTTAATTTTTCTTTCATATCTACTCATTCTCATAACAGTAAAAAAATAAACAAGGTCTAAATTCAGAGGGATAATGAAAAAGTAAACATTAGGAAAATAGTGCTGAAGACTAAACAGCCAAATGATCACACATTGAAAAAAAAAATTTCATATGACACTTATGCCCCAGCATATGGTTGTTTTACCCTCTAATGACCATCTTGTTGTGACCCTGATCTTTAAACCTATGACCTCCAAACTTAATCAACTGATGAGCTTTCTGTGTAGTATCTAAGGTTTATATTACTTTCATATCCATTTACCACTACATATTGTGCACATGAGGAATTTGCAAAAATTATTGTAATTACCTTTTTGTACATCAAGGGGAAATGGTTGTACACTAGTGGGGCCCTGACTCATTTACTTTAACATCAAGAAGAATTTCAAATCCTTGTAAGCACTGGTATTCACCATCTCCTTGCAAGGACCATTGCAGCCATAACTCTTGACTAGCCTCTTTCTCAGCTTCTGGTTGTGGCCTTTGGTACCTCTGGTGATGCTTGTACTGAAGAACTGTTTACTCTTAACATCATCCAGTTGATTCAGGAACACAAAGGCTATCATCTGGTCACTCCTCTCTTCTCTCCTTCATGGTGGACAGATGTGTAGCTACACCTTCATCTTTCACTGTAAGACAGCTCTCCTGATTCAAGTACCATCTTAATTGCTCTTCACCTGAATGTTTCAATCATATCTTTCTGCTTCTTTAGCTCTAAGAGGCATAATCCAGCTTTGGTCTAATAAATACCCATATTTCTTTATCCATGCAGTTTTGAATGCAGTTTTAACATTTGCCAACAAACAGCTGACTTCTTGCATAATTCTCCTTATAAGTAGCTCTAGTGATGGATTAGATACAATGTTGACCCCTATATCTCTTTCACACACTGATTCCTACTGCTTATTTCCCACTAAGTAGAAATCACACTGGAGCCTTTCTTTGCTGAGACCCATCCTCATCATCTTGCACTTGGACAATTTCATCATCTATCTATCAGACCAATTTTGAAGTCTGTCCAAGTTCCCCTATAAGATAATGCAATCACTTTCACTCCTTCTTTCTCTCAGGTCCTTAGCATTATCTGCAAACATGTTTAGATACGAATCTAGTCCTAGTCATTCATAAAGACCAAGAATCACAGTGGGCCTAAGACCAAGCCCTGTGGCACTCCACTTGTAACCTTAGAGCATTTTGAGAATGTGCTTCTTGCCTGCACCCTTTGTTCCTCCACCGAGGTAATCCTCAATCGAGTGTAGGATTTTGCCACTTATTCCTGCATGATAGCTCTATCTTCATTAACCTCAGATGAGGCACAGTGTCAAAAGCTTTCTGGCAGTCTCGGAACAGTTTATCCATACATTTCACAGTTCTAAAAGGTTCGTGACATATGACATCTTTTCTCTGAAACCATGTTGTCTCCTAGTTAGGTAATTTCTCTTTGCAGGAGGTCATTCATATGTTTTCTGATTATCAATTCAAGTGTTTAACAAACCACACTTATCAATAAGACAAGCCTGTAATTCAGAGTGATTTCCAAGTCTCATTTCTCTTCTAAATCTTTGGAGCTAAATATTTTAGGTGGCCTAGCATGTGTTTCTACAAATTCTTTTAGCACATATGGCAAGATTTCATAAGGCTAATGAGCCTTACAAAAGTCAAGTTGTTTTAAAAGCCTAATTATACTTTCCAGAAATTCTTCCCATTCCCACCTTTCTAACACTGGCTTTGTATCATCCTCCACTGTGAAAACATCAAGTTGTCATTTAGCTCCTCACATTTCTCCCATCACCTTCAAATGTTCTCCTCTCCAAGTCTATTAGTCTGATTAATTGTTCTTTAACCAATGAGTTGCTCCTGATGAACTTGTGCAAAAGCTTGTCCACAAGACAACATTGTGATCTCATGCTGAACTTTGATTCTCTGGCCTCAAGACTTAATGAGTAGCAGATTGTGACCTCATGCTGAACTTTGATCCTCTGGTCAAAACTTAATAAGAGAAATTTACATCTGTGGTACAGCTCTACTCCATATCCAATTAACAAGTCATGAGGTATTGTAAACACAAGCATCAGTAACAGTGACATCAAAAAATAATAGAGGGGCAACCTAATGAACCATTCTGATGATATTTAAATCAAACTACCAGCTGAAATAGTGTCCCAGCCTCTTATGCCATCTGATATAGCGACCTAACCTATCATGACAGTTCAAAATTGCCCCTAGCTTTCAATATGACCTTGAAAATCCTGGTGAGAACAAAGTATCTATATAAAAAAACATCTATGACAAACAAATCAAAAGTAGCAAAATCTACTTTATAGTTCCAATGAAAGAGTGAGTCAGGGTTCAGCTTCTAACTTTCCAAGAAGGGTTTGAAAGACCTTTACTGAAATCAAGCGAAAAAAGTCTTATTTATCACTTACAAAACTATAATCATTCTCAAACGTGATACCCAATTCCCACTGAATTACTTTAATGGTTCTCAGAATCAGGGGCTTTGTGCTGGAAAAATATCAAAAATAAAAAATAAAGCTAGTCTTTCTCTCCTTAAGGGGTTCCTTTTTACATGAAGAGCTTTAAATAAATTCCTAGGGAGCCTTGAAGGAAATAATTTTATATATCCTTTATCAAAATTATCTACAATTGCTTTTGTTACTCTGCCTCATAACTGAAAAATATTTTAAGTGAAAAACTGTTGACCTTACAGGAACAGATAATCTAGATTTTACAGCCTTCTGGGTTGCAACAAGGAGAGAAAACTAATGGAAAGGTATGCTATAAGGAAGAATGGAGAAGTAAATGTGTTGGCAAGTGAGAAGATGAATCACAAAAAATGCAAAGAGGAGTATGAAAGGAGGGTGACCAAAATTTTAGATGGAGGTGTAAGAAATGTAGGGATACAGTCATTTGTGAATGAGGCATTTAAAGAAAGACACTTGAAGATTATAGAATCAGTAGTTGACTACAAGGTCAGAGGATATAGGAATATAAAGAATGCAAGATGGATGGACTAGATTAGACATGCTGTGAAAGGGAAGAAAAAGGCATATAGTAAACTGCTTGATAGGAATATACCAGTGGAAGTTCAGCAAAGGAGGAGGGGAGAACATAAGATGTGTAAGTGGAATGTTCAGAAGCTGATAGATGTAAGCAGAAAAAGAGTTGATGAAGATTTTGGAAGAAAGTTGTGTGAAAAGTGTAGGGAAAATAAGATATTGTGCTAGATGGAGGTGAAAAAGGAAAGAGATAGATATAATAGTGGAAATTTTAACGTGAGAAGTAAGGAAGACAGAAAAAGTATTTTGAAGAAATGATGAATGTAGGAGAAGGTTAGACATGCATGGTATGTAGGATAGAAGGAAGAGGATACAAGCGCAAGGGCCTGGATAGAAGGAAGAGGATAAAAGTGTAAGGGCCTTTAACAAGAGAGGAGGTAAAAGGGACAATAATTAGGCTGATGGTAGGAAAGGCACCTGGAAAGGATGGGATTACAGCTAAAATGCTGAAGTATGGAGGAGCAAGTGTGATAGATTGGAAGCATTTGATATGTAATTTAACATGGAAACTAAAGGTTGTGCCTAAGGATTGGGTGAAAGCTGCTATAGCTCCTTTATTCAAAGGATATGGTGCTAAGGACGTATGTATAAATCACAGGGGAATAAGTCTGCTAAGTATACCAGGAAAAGAGTTTACTGACAGAGTGATGGAGGTGACTGAAATAAGTGAAGAGCAAGGGGGTTCAAGGAAGGGTAGGGGATGTGTGGATCAGGATTTTGTGGTGAAAATGACTGTGGAAAAGTATCTAGCAAAAGGTAAGAAGTTTTATGCAGCTTTCATGGATCTGGAGAAAGGGTATGACAAAGTCAAGTGGAGTGCTTTATGGGTAATGTTTAGGATATATTGGGTAGGAGGACAATCATTGGATGGTGTGAAAGCCTTCTATAGAGTAGCTAGAGTAGATGGACAGTTGAGTCAAAGTTTTGGTACACATGTGGGTGTGAGACAGGGCTGTGTGATGTCACCATGGCTTTTTAACATATATATAGATGGAGTGGTAAGAGAGGTGAAAGCAAAACTTGGGAAAGGGGTGCAAAGATGGACTTTGGTGGTGAGGAGTGGTGGCTAGTGGCAAGTCTGTTGTGGATGATACTGTGTTGGTTGCTTATAGTAAAAAGGAATTGCATTAGATTGTACATGTCTTTTATGATATGTATAAGGATAGGTTAGTAAGGACAAATACAAAAGTATAGTAATGGTGTTTGAAAGGAAACTGAGTGAAATTCTAGATTTTGCAAAACCTGAAGGAGGGTAAGAAAAAAGCTTACTAAACCATGTTAAGGATACTGGAGAGAAAAACTGGAATAAATGAGAATCTAAGGATTCTAAAGCTATCTTGGGTAAGTGTGGAGAAAATGAAGGAGAGATAAGGGAGAAAGCTGTACAGGGTGGAAGAGTCACTGAGTGTCCCTTAACAGAATAATGAAGGATAGAGGTGTAAGTATGGAAGGGAAAAAAGGATTAAGGAACTGCATAATCTCCTGAACCTAGATATGGACATGAGATGAATCACAGAGGATAAGAATCCAGGCTTTGGAAACAAGTTATTTGAGATGAGCATGTGGTATGACTTGATGGAAAGAGTAAAATAATCATTAATGCATAACTGAACTAAATACATAAATGAATAAATATAGGGTTACTGGATTTAGGTGTTCAATCAGCTGAAAATACACAGTTGAGGTATCACTGATACTGCAGAACCGAGATATCATGATAGTTACTAGTTATCAAATAAAAGAAAAGTTTAATATTAGGAAAAGCTTGATTTCCCCTATTTGGATAAGCACATGGGTTATGTACATCCAGAGACACAGGGTGGCAGATATATGGGGACAGTTACAGAGTATATAGTATGGTTTATACATTAAGTGATGAACAGTTATGGTGAAACACTAGTTGACGTACCACACAGCCTAACTAACATAAAGCTTAGCTATTCACATATATGGCTATGCACTTGTTTATATATTGTTTATGAATATCACAATGGTAGATATAGGTCTGTTCTTATATCTGTCTATACATACTCTGACTGGAATAAATAAATTGTGGTAAAAAACAGTGGTCCATGGCATTTTTTTTTTGGGGGGGGGGGTATCTTTGATACGGATGTGTCAGTAGTTCATTTCCAAACTACCTTATGAGCTACCAGTCTTAGTCAGAAAGGGAAGGCAGTTTCACCAAGATGTGGGCATTTTGGTAAGTGGTGCAAGAAGACCAGGATGGTTCTGCATGTCCTTTCTGCACTCTTCCTAGTTGGCCCTTTTGTGTAGCTTTTAGTGAGGAAGACCAAGCATGGGAGGGGTACATGAGCTTAGGATGAATGATGGTATAGACAGATGTTGCTTAGCTCAACTGGTGAAACACCTAGTGATTTTAGTGAGCAGAGAAAGTACAGATGGTATAAGGAAGAATAGATGATTGTGCTGACATGACTCTTCCAGGTTGAACCATCATCTATAGTGACACCAAGAAGTTTGAGGTCTCTGACCATCTGGATGATGTTAGGGCCTACTGTGATGTCAGAGGGCAGGAAGTTGTCTGCCCCCGGGTTGATGTGCATCATCATAGTCTTAGTGTGGTTGATGGTGATGTCATTAGCTGTAATCCACTCCTGAAGGTTGTTGATGATGTGCTGAAGGGAAAGCCATGAGAGGTGTTACTGATGGTGATGCCTAAGGTGGAGTCATCTACATACTTCTAGCAGTGGTTTGAGTCCTTCAAGGAACTGCTGATAAGGATGAGGAAGCAGCCCCATCTTAGTGCCCTGTGGTACATCACATGTTCGGGTTAGTGAACCTGATGTGGCTCCCCTGAAGCAGATGGCTTGGTGTCACCTCGAAGGAAGTCCATCAACCACAAGATGAGACACTCCCCCTGTTCCAGGTTGACAGCTTTGTTCATGAAGATGTTATGGTCTGTTATGCTTTACTAAAGTTATGCTTTACTGAAGTCTACAAAAATGAGCGCCACCAAGGTTGTGCATTTTTCTAAGTTGTGGTGAATAAAGTCTAGGAGGCTGACTAGGGAATGAATGGTGGAGGATGATTTCATGTTTCCAAACAGCTGAGGGTCTCCTGAATCAGGAATGTAAGCACAAGCCCAGTCAAACACAAACTTTTCACAAATTAGACTGGGGATTGGAGCGAATGCAACATGCCATGAGCTAATCAAGAGACTTTGCGTTGGAGGATTTGGGTAGCAGAGTGACATAAGCTGTCTTTCAAGCTATGGGGTATTTAGAATGTTTGAATGAAGCCTTAATTATGGTAATTAGCGGTATAGCTAAATCATGGGCAAATTCCTTGTTCAGTTTCACTGGAAGATCTATGGGTGTGCTTGAGCATCTAGTTTTTAGGCAATGAAGGCACTTAGCTTGATAATCTTCGACTATGTTTGGGGAAGATGGGATTGATGGGTATGCTGGGAGGAGGCTGAAGTCAAGTTGTGGTAATGGAAGGCAAATATTGGCAAAGTGGTTGCTAGTTTGTTCTGTGGCCTCCTCACTGCAAAGCTGCTCTACACAAGTGAAGGGGGAGCACCTTCATGTGTCACAGCCAGTTAGTTCTTGTATTCATCATACCACTGACTGACAGAAGCAGCTTTAAATGTTACACCTTGTTTGGGCAATAGGTATTTTTGTGGTTTGTACTTCCCATTTCACTTTGTCGAGAAACTGCTCGTAGAGGTTGCTGCTGCGTTTGCTGAATGCTCAATTTCACTGCTGCATAAACCACTTAATGTGAGGGAGATTCAGGGAGTATCGGCCAGGTGAAGCGTTACCGTCTTCTAGGGAAAAAGAGTTGGAAGGTTTCGCTGCTGGTTTCATAATACTTCTTCCACATGATTTGAACATCAACTTCACTGGTCCAGCAATGACATGTTACCTACCAACCGAAAAATATTTCTCTTCACCGAGTCAGTAAGTGGCCAATAAGTTTCGATGTCTGCCTGCTTGTGTTTGGAGAAGGTGGGGTGGGGCACCACAACAGCGATAAATGAGTACTGCTTCCAAGATGGGGGAGAGGCATGGGTGGTAGGTAGTGGTCAGCCATGTCAGTAAGAATCAAGTGAAGAACATTCTGACAATGCATTGCAAAGCAAACAATCTGAAATAGATATAGTTGTTCTTGGAAGATTGTGGTGTCTATCTCATTGAAATCTCCACATATCACAAGCTTAGAACAAGATTACCTCATCCTAAGTGTGTCAGATGTGTAGGTAAGGTGTTGTACATGTGCCTCTCTAGTGGGGGAGTGCAGCAGGTGATAGACCACAGAGTAAATGATGGTGCTAGTTTGGCGAGGGTGTAAGAAAAACCTGAACCCATAACATCTCCGGACCCTCAGGTACGTTAACTATCAGCTGAGCTGGACGTAAATCTTTGTGACAACTGAATATGAAACCTCCCCATTTTTTGACATGATGATGGTTGAAGGAAATGTAGTCACTCAGGATACAAATTTCGGGAGTAATCTGCCAGGCCTCTTTTATTTCCATCACCTGGTGGTGAACTGACCTAGTGGTGATGGCTAGCTCCTCCATTTTGTTGAACAGAGAGGTGATATTCAATAGCAACAAGGCTGACAGCTTTTACCACTTCCTTGGACTTTCAAAATGCTTCAATTATAAAATTTCATCTGATAGTCTGTGTAATCTTCTCTTGGTAACTAATGCCTTAACTGTTTTTCCATGGTTGTGCCTATCCTTGCCTCTGGCATGAAATATATCTAATGGTTTTAACTTCTCACTAACACTGGTGGAGAAATAACAATTACCCTTCTTCAAACAATAGAACTACATGAACACCGAATTACTATCAACTGTTCACTGTAAAGTTATCCATATCTCTTACTATAATATTTGATGGAATTTAACAATCTTGTGTGAAGACATATATCCAATTAAGCGCAATCCAAATATCCAGCTGGGGGGTTGGAAGAGACCACATTGAGCTTTGGCAGCTCAGGAATGCCACAAAGATCATCTGTCCCTTTCCCAGGTTTGACTGTGTAATGAAAGGGAGCATGAGAGATTTGGTATGGTAAGGAATGCAACAGGAATGAATTGTGGAGAGGTGAAGTGGGTGAAAAATAATACTTTGAGGTGGTTTGGACATGGGGAAAGAATCCAAGACAGGAAGTATACAATAGGAATGTATGATAGTACAATAAAAGGAGTTGGTGTGAAAGGAAGACCACCTGTGACATGGGGAATTAAAATGGAAGAGTACTGGAGGGAGAAAAATGGGTAAAAAATGCATGGAATGGTATATGTGGGAAAGGCACTTAAGGACAGGGATAAGTGGAGACACTTTTGCTGTGGCTGCCTTGATTTCCCAAAGGGAATGGGCATCAAAGATATATATAACTAGTGTTGAAGAATGTGTGGAAGTCGAGAACATTATCTCGGAAAGCAAAAATGGGTATGTTTGAAGGAATAGTGGTTCCAA
>JAUTXX010524418.1:0-11271 GCA_032273605.1 Panulirus laevicauda | reverse complement strand
GCCTTACATCCTCGATAAAAACTTTTCACTGCTTCTAGCAACTTACCTCCCACACCATATACTCTTAATACCTTCCAAAGACCATCTCTATCAACTCTATCATATGCCTTCTCCAGATCTATAAATGATACATACAAATCCATATTGTTTTATATCCTTATATTCAATCATCTATTTTCTTTATTATTATATTGCATCTCCCTTTGATTTCCCAATTTCTCTTTATTTATATATTCTTCACACTCTATATTCAATTATTGGCATAGTTATCACAACCACCTGCATTCCACTAGCTGTTTGTTGTTACAGGCCATTTCATTAGTATAAAACTTGCATTTTCCAAACATTATACAGTACATTCATCTTTGTATGTTTTAACAGCCATTTTTTTTTAGATGTATAACTTTGTGTGCTTTGTCTAAAAAACTAATGTAGATGGGCAGCTTTTTTTTTTTTTTCTTTTTTCACACATCCTAGATAACTTATTTACTGCAGTTCTTAATGACATTACTTGAGACAAGCATGGACATAAAAGATACTCTATACCTTTCCTGTTAACAAGTTAACTTTACAAGAATTGTGTGCATGTGTAAACTTAGGTATCATGACAAAAAACTTTTATTTTTTCAGTTATGCAACAGAATAACAAAACATATATATAACCAATTAAAAACATCATACATATGTTTTGTAAAAAAAAAGAAAAAAGTATTTTTGTAGTTATCAAAAGCATAAATAAGGAAATACATACACTTCAGTACATAAAGATTTGTCACATGTTTGAACACTGTTCAAATTCACTATGATTCATTTGAGATTAAGATGGAATATAACATAATTCTACTTAGAACACTGTAAATCCCAGTGAAAATACTCACAAAATAACATTCCTCAAAAATCACATTTCCACAATACAGTCACAATGCAATCATTGCATCTATGAGGGGCAGCAGAAAAGAAGGTTACATCAATTCTTCTCTCAAAGTGAAATATAGAAAGCTATAATCATGATGAATCATTCAGATGATAATGATTATATAGCAAAATTTTTTTAAAAATTAATATGCATCCTAAAAAATAAACATCCATCAAATCATAAGCATCTACTGTACATCAAGGAAGACTATGTGACAAAGTTTAATATATAATTTTACATCCCTGCACAATGAATACCAATTTTGTTTGATAAACAAACATGCACACATGAATGTATGCATGTGTGCATACAAACAGACACACACTAGAAGTAAGAGAGTAGAGTTACAGGAAAAGGCTAAGAGGCCTTAAATTTACATAACATGGAATAGAGAAGAGTGAAGGGTGACCTGATCACAACCTTTAAGTTTTTAGACCACCTTGATGACACACAATGAACAATTCTTTGACAGATGCAAGGATAGAACTACTAGAGGCCATAATATGGCCTCTGTAAGAAAAGTTGTAGGAAACTACTTTTATAGTTTAAAAGCAGTGGATGAATGGAATAAAATTAGTTAGGAGACAGTGAATGTGGACAGCATACATGAATTAAAAAGCTGTATAAAGCAGAGAGAGTTAAAGAGACAGGGTCACATGAGTGTAGAGCTCCCTCCCTGTATAGTACAAACAAGTAATTACCGACACTCACACATGGGGCAATAGAGAAGCACACAAAGAACAGAAACAGCTGTGTTTCAGCAGACAGACTACAGCTTCTAAAAGCCTGTTAAACAAATAAAAAGAAATAGATTATAGTGGGGGTCTAAGATGTAATATTTCAAAAAAGTATCAGTTTGTTGTAGCATACTGAGGAGTAAATGGGATAAACATAGGGAGGTACTTTGTGCAGAATTTTTAGAGTATTCCATCTTGAAAGGCAGTTGCCAATCAGGAAATCCAAATTAGATTACTACAGATCAACCACAACTCATTCGCTAACAAAAACACAGTGACTTATTAGTAGGTACATACATTAATTAGGACCAAACTTAAAACTAATGAGTGAGATCCACTAAAAAGACAAAAACAGACATTATTAAGCTAACAGACAGCACAGTGGATGGCAGCATTCATTACAGGGGAAATTGAATATAATAATTTTGAGATATGAGGTAAATAAACAATTAATGCAATGCTACTGGTCTTATAATGCCAAAATTCTCAAAATGATTGTTTATTTACCTCCTATCTCAAAATTACTAATTTTGATTTCCCCTGAAACAAATGATTCCATATACTGTATTGTCTGTTTGTTTAATCACTTTTGTTTTAGCCTAAATTGAAGTTACCATTTCTCCCAGACACTTAGGGAGGATAATTAAGCTATAGCCCAGCTTAAACAACAGGACAGAAAGCAGTACAAGATACAGAAAACCTTAAACAGAACCAATTAGAATAAAGTTACAAAACAGGGAAGCTAGCACAGCTGGAGAGATTATTTCTATGTGATCTGAGCCTATAAGAGGATAACCACTATTTACAGACATTTCAGAGAGCAACAATAAGCCAGCAGCCTATTTCATAAACCAGAGTAAGAAAAATGGACTTGTGACTCAGACCACACTAGGTAAATCCTGTCAAATACATCCTTAAGCAGCCATCCCTAATCCATCTTATGACAAATAACTAATATGGTAACAAACAGAAGGAACAAAATGGAGACCAAGATATAATGATGACACTGAGTTTAAGGTATTCTCAATGGAGGAGGAAATCCTACAGTATGGCTAATATAGATAAGTTTATGCACAGAATATACCACTTTGAAGAAAAGAAGATATTGGAAGAAAGCCGGGAACATGAAAAATACTTGAAAGCACTAGAGATGGACAAACCATGAATAACCATAATGGAACTACAACAAAATTAGGGTGCTGGAGGATACTCCCACCATGGACAAGCAGTTTCATGACAAATGCAAGAGCTAAGAGTTGAAGCTTGAGCTAAAGATAACCAGAAAGCTGAAGCCTTAAGATTCTGAAGCAGATGAGTTCAGTCTAGGTCAGAATAAAACCAAAATGCCAAGATAACTGTAGGAGAAAAAAGGTGTAGGGATTATGAAGCACATACACAAAGTAGAGTGCTTAGATAAGGCTGTTGAAGAGACTGCACACAGAGACAGGATACTACAGCATGCATGTGAAATGATGGACAGGAAACTAAGAAAGGTACAGGAATTTTAAAACACCTATGCGACAATGAAAAAAAAAAACATTTTAGAGCTGATAAAAAACAAGGAAAAAGACATAGATAACACAAAGATGGGCCACTATACAAATGAAAAAAGTTGTGCAGGTTATTTAATGCAAGATCATGATGATCTCAGGACTGGAGGAGAGAAATCTTTCAAATAATGAAGAAAGAGAAGCCAAGGAATTGGAGCATGTCAAAAAGTACTTTAATGTAATTGACTCGACAACTGAAAGTAAAGCAGCAAGGATATTCAGAATAGGAAAAGGAGTGATTAAGAATGACAATCCAAGAGCTAAAGATAGAGGAAGACATCTGCAGAAAGGTAGCAAAATGCAGAGAATGAGAGGAATCAGATCAGGCTGGAGGGAGGGTTAACTCTCCTACATCTAACACACGAAGGTTTTAACTAACAAGGTAGTATTAAGTGCCATGGGCTGAATGTTCTGCACACAAATACAGATAAGCTGATGGCTAATAATATTGAATTATAAGTCACAGACTGTGTCAGCAATAGCAACCCTGAGATTTATGGAGTGGTAGAGACAAAACACCCAAAGGAGCTGCAGTTGAACCTCATCTTCCTAGAGAGGTACAAGAAAGCCAAGTGGGACAGAGATAAATTAGGAGGGGGATCAGCCCTCTTGATAAGGCATAGCATTAAATTCCAAGATATGTTAATAAAAGGCACATTCAAACATTAAATAATATGTATAATTATGGTGGGGAAAAATTATATAATTGCAGTTAGTCTAAAACCCTTCAATGAACTACAGAGACCTAGAGCAGATGTACACTGGAAACTGTGAAGATACAATGAGGATAGCACAGAAGATGGTAGGACATTTCTTCCTAGAAGATGGTAAATATTTGGGAATGGAGGACTTCAGTTATGGAGAAAAAGACTGGGAGAATTTATATGCTCAAGGAGACATAGAGAAACAAGTTTCTTGAATGCATACAGAACTTCCTGTATCAGCATGTCATGGGGCATACAGAATCATTGGAGGGATGATGGACCATCTTTAACTGACCTTGTCTTTCCACAAAATTGCATGGAATAGAACCAATCAAATGTGAAGCTCCCACAGGAAACAATGATCCTGTAGTGCTTGATTTTGACTATGTAGTGGAGGAGGATACGATGGGATCAGAGGATGCTCAGGACTCTCGGAGAAAATATGAGGCAACTATGTACAGTTTATAAAGTTGTTTGAGAGTATAGACTTGGAAAGGGAGTTCTATAATTAAAGTCTAGACCACAGCTATAGGTTCTGAGAAATCCAGTATGAAGGAGTTAGAACATGGAAGCAATGGAACGCAGAAAGCGAAGGTGGAAGGAAAGAGAGATTGACAAGGTTTAACATAAAATGTCAAAAACAGAGAAGTCAGGCATGTACTGTAGATCAAGAACAATCATCACTGCAGCCAGCTGGTATTTTAAAGAAACAGGAAAGCAAAAAATGAGTATTGCAGGGTAAGAAGGGTGCAGAATAGAAGTTTTGAAAAGGGTACTGGGGCTAAGACAAGACAACCCAAAGCTTTTCCATGAGTTAATCAGGAGCAAATTATCTGTTATAGAACAGGTAATCTGGCTAAGGAACACAGAGTGAAGAACACTTGAAGATGAGAAAATATATAAGGAGCTGAGTAATAAAAGTCTTCACAGTGGAGGATAATTCTGTACCAGTATTAGAAAGGTGGGAGAGGGAAGAAGTCATGAAGAGAATAAACGTTAATAGAAATTATGGAGTCAGGATATATAAACAATGTAACCCATATAAGCTCACGGGCCTGATGAAGTCTCCCCATATGTAATGAATTATTGTGTCGAGGCACTTGCTAGGCCTTTCAAAATACTGTCCAACAGAACAACTAGAGGATGAGATTATTCCAAAAATGTGTAAGAGAGCAAATGTTATGACTTCATTTGAGAAAAGAGATTGGGAAATCTCAATGAACTGAACTACAACCCAATCTTGCTGACGAGCATAAATTGTAAAACACAGGAAAAGATTATCAGAAACTACCTGAACTACCTACAAAGGAGATGCTATTTAACTGGGACGACATAATTTCCATGTAAGGTCTAGTATCATGAATCTCCTAAAATTCCATGAATGAGCTCAGGCCTAGATAAAAAAGAAGGATGTGCAGAGTGTATGTTCTCGGACTGTAATCCACTGGAGGATGATTAAAAGGCTATAGCTACATGCAGGAATATGGGCCAGACTCCTTCGTTAGACAGATGATTAAATTCTTGGAAGGGCCCAAAGGACACAGATATGAGACATTTTTGAAGTGGGTTGAAGTGGCATGCTGCGGGATTCAGTTTTGGGCCCATTGTTATTCTTGGAAAGTGTAATGACTTGACTCATGGATTACACTTGCATCAAAACATGTGTGCAAATGATGCAAAGGTCAAGTGAGAAATAAGGAATGACACTGATTGCATTAAGGGGATACTTGAACAAACTCCAAGGCTGGTCTAATAAATGGATGATGAGATTCAATCCAAGTGAATGCAAGGTAATGAAGATAGAACTCATGAAAGAAATGCCACAGTGCAAATACCACTAAGTGGGAAATAACGTACAGGAATCAATGTGCGAAAGAGATATGGAGGTCAACATTGTCCTTAATCTCTGCCAGGGCTATGCATCAGGAGAACTGTGAAAGAGGTAAACTGTCTGCTGGCAAATATTACATTCACATCCAAATGCATAAATAAGAAAAGGTTAGTAAGCTATTATTAACACAGCCTATTGCTGGTTTATGCCTCTCAAGGCTGGTCACATATAAAGAAGCACACAAATATGATTGATGGGGTCCAAAGAAAAGTAACCATGATGGTATAAGAAGTAACGGAAGTGAGTTACAGTGCTGTCTGCCATGGAGGAAAGAAGAGAAAGGGGTTACTTTATAACAGCTTCCAAGTTCCTAAATCAGCTGGATGATGTTGATAGTAAACACTCCTTCAAGAGATGCATTGCCAGAGTTACCAGAGGCCATGATCAGAAGTTGGGCAAGATGTAAAGAAATTCTGGTTTATTGCAAGGGCAGTGGATAGTTGGAATAGTTTAAGCAAGGAGACATTGAATGCTGGTAGCTTACAAAGATTTAAAGGTCTCTCTTGATCATATAAAAAGTTTAATAGACAGGGCCCACATGACTAAATGTTTCAGGCCATGGGTAAAGAATGGATGTGAGCAAATAAGGCCTTTACTTTGTCTGTTCCTGGCACTAACTCACTAACTTGTGAATCGGCAAACATGTACAAAAGAAAGAAAGAAAAGAATTACCCCAGAACCTCTTTCCAGATACTCCTGCACCCTAAAGCCATGCTACTTTCAGTAGTAGTGAAATGTGGACTCCTGTGGAGTGAGAAGTTCTTTGGCGAGACTGATACTCCCAAAGATACAACTTCACCAAAGGTCACTTCTCACTCATGGTACAACCTCATATATACATTTACAGTGTATATATATTGCATTCACACACAAACACACACACACACACACACACACACACAAGAAATCATTACTGATTAATACCTAATTTTCTGAATGACTCATGGTAAGGTTGTGTATAAAAAATGTACAGTTTTGTCACTACCTCAGAAATATCAAGCTGTTACTACTGTTGCCCTATATCTTGATCTATAATGCGACCTCTTCGTGATCTTAAAGTAAACATTTGATTATTTTCATTAGGATTAAGATCCCTTTCATTATTCTGCTGCTCATGCCTTTGAGAATGTTGCTCCTGTGGCTGAGGATGAAACTGCTGGTGCTGATACATCATTCTGTCATCTAGGCTTTCTACCTGAGGTGGAAGAACTACAGCTTCTCCTACCTCATTGTCAATCACCATCTCCCTATTCCTTCGATTCATATTTTCCCCAAGTATTACACCAATGTCTTGGTCAACCCACAGAGGTATTTCAGCATTGTTCATATCTTCACTTGGTTGGTGAACTTGCATATCAAACTCTTGGTCTGGCTCCATGTCCCAAACCATATCCCCCAAATTTTCAGCTGGAATTTGCTGATCACTAGGAGTCTCAGTCTTATACAGGGTCTCATGGCATAATGGACAAGAATCTTGGACATACAACCACTTTCTCAAACAAACACTGTGAAAATAATGGTTACACTTTGTGATTTTAGCACTTTGCAGATTATGGAAACAGATTGCACAAACATCATCATGTTCATCAAGTTGTTCTTGTGTAGCCTCCGGTAAAGAATTGATTTTGTTTACAGCTGTGCATCGTTTCATAAATACAGTCCATCCATTTCTTGCTTCACACCATATGTTAAAGTATGCATGTATGCACATCATGAATGCCCTTATGGATCCTCCAGATTCAAAGAAATAAATCCAGGCACCATTAAAGAACAAAAGAATGCCAAAAATAAATTCTACGCTATTACCAAAAGCTTTAATGTAGTACACATAATCATCTAACTTTTCCCAAAATGTACTTCGATAAGCATCAACAAGAAAAAGTCCATATATGAGAAGAGATACCAGTGTTTTGACTATGACTTGAACTGAAAAGGCAGAAACAGCAAGTAACCATGTGGAAAGAGGATAAAATGACCACAGTACAAATAGCAGAAGTACTGGGAGAAAAACAAGAAGAGAACAAACTATCAAAGCTCGTACATGTCTGTACAAAGCTGGATTACGAGAGGCGCTTAGAGACATTAATACAGGATTTACCATATTGTGTATGAAGTGCAACATTGCTGTAAACAGAAGGCAGAAATTCCTACATAATCGAATAAATCTCTTCTCCGCTTCCATGACTGTCAAGCCACTTTGCTCTGCTAAAATAAAGAACAGAATAGCACATACAGTACCCATGCTTCTCTCATCATCTTCTACTGTTAGAAGGATCATTTGGAATACTACACCAACATAGTGACTTATATATGATACAATGCTTGTCATACCAAGAAGTGCAACAGCAGTTTCACAACCTTGTGTCATTACTGCTTTAAAGATGACATATGTAGCTTGTAAATCTAGGGCCCACAAAGACTGATATTCTCCTCTTGCATATGTAAATTCTCCGAGGAGGGTTACTACATGCTGAAGCACACGAATTATCCAGAATGTCCTTAGAACATTTGGAACATTAAGCCTAACCCATTCAGATTCTAATAGAGAATGAAGACCAAAGTCCCTCATTACCCTACGAGCATAGTGGTACCCCTCGAGGACCACTTGTGTACATTTCAATAAGTTACTGGCAACTGTGTACTTTACTATTGCCAAGGGAAGCAAGGCTGCAATCAATGGTACTGTAGAGAGTATTCCACTAGATACAGTAAAAAGCATAGAAATGGTTGGCAAAAGAAATGAAATAATAATAAGCTTATGTAACACTGGATACTGGGGACCTGAGTATAAGAGAGTAAATAGATAACCTAAAGAACCTTGAAATATATAGTTTACCACCAAAGTGGAGAAGGTCCCTCCACTGTCCCATAATGCTGTAGTGTTGAGAGAAAACATACTATATAGTACAGGTGGATGATCAGACTGTGGAGGAGATGATATATGTCGTACAGCTGCCATGTTCCCTTGATATCCAGCAACCACTACAGCCATACTTGCAACTATAAGATACACCTGTATTAAGCGTTGAGAACTCAGCAGAAATGCTACTGTTGCCGTTATATACACTGAAAAATAAAAGACAATTACTTTTGCATATACTGAAAAATAATATAAAAATATTAGAAAACCATAAGCAAAATTTACTTATACAGTACATCCTTCCAAACCTAGACTAAGTGGTGTCCAAGGGTGTTGGGTCTGGGACATATGACTGGTTTGAGAGAAAAGTCATGCATCAAATTTTATGTGTATATTTTACAAGTATGTTAGATAAGCCACAGGCCAATCAGATGCCTGCTTTTAATCATTAATCCTTTCATGTTCTGGCATGTAAGGCAAATCTCATTCATATACTGGCCAATGATGCTGAATACCCCATGCAAGACTTCACCCAATACCTGAGTGATTACACGTGTCATAAAAATATTGGGTTTTGCATCTTTTGTTTAACAAAGTTTTCTGTTGCTAAGGTTGTTAATTAATAAGCCTATTTGGTCGAGCTTAATCCATGCTCTATACCCAAGTGTGTGTGTGAGAAGCCTTAATGTGGCACAGCATCAAGCTTATTAGGACAATGATATGCTCCTCTGAACAATTCCAGGACACGTGGATACTGCAATGGATTAAGTGTTTCTAAAAGTGAATTCAGTGTTTTGAAGTGTGTATCAGTGCTTTCTGGTGCTGCACATCAATAGCGTTGTTACTTCAAGTGAAAAGAAAGGGGGATAATGATGACAAATTATAAGTAAGGGTCAGCATTGCTGCCACACAAGGGAAAGGAAGGTTGCATCATTTGGGCTGTGAGATGTAACCAACCTCCTTGAAAATATGTTTCCTTAACCCTTCATCTGCATCAACTAGGAGCTACAATCAGCCTTACAAAGAAAAGGGTGAGTTTTATGATATATTGCACATGTTTAAAGGCACACAGACATTTGTAAGAGACAGACAATGTTTGATGCTATTGCTTTTAGTGTGAAAATGGAAAATACCCTTTGCTAATTTTTCTTTTTAAATGAATTATTTTAAATATTCAAAAACAGACAGACATCAGTGACAGACAGACAATGCTCTGTGTTTTGCTTTTGGTGTAAGGTAGGAAAATATTTACTTTTCTTGTTTTCTAGTGAACCAATAAAATCTTTTATTTATAAACTCAGACTAATTCTTCAGTACTGCAGGAAATATGATCTGCGAGAAGTTGTTACGCAAACATTTCTCTAATCAGTTTTTGGTGGACACACACAATTTCGTTTGTTCATCCATTCGCTGATGTAGATAAACTATTTTGCAAGATATAAAGACACAAAATAAACCTCTAAATATTGTGGAAAAAAGATCAGAACTAGTTATGTAAACATACCTTGGTATGTGCCACACTTGATCCACTTTGTTAACCTATGAAAGGGTTAGCCAATCATTGCTAAATATTCTGACAAAGATGTGCAGTACCATGGCACCCACCTAGAAAAGATGTCTACAACCAGGAATGGTGTCTTCTTTTTTCTTGGAACTAAGACACAGGCAGATTTTCAAAATTTCTAGGTTCTGGGGGATTCATAACTCAGAATATCCAGGTTTGGGAGGACTACCTGTATTCAGAGCATGGATGTGCACCAAATAATGCCATCATTACACTGTATAACCACTCATTAATGACAAAAGTCAAAACCACTAATTATGTATTGCTATACATTAATTCATATTGGACAATTTTCTTTAAAATGAAAGCTACTTATAAATCTCAGTATTACTTTAAATTTTCCTCTTCTCTTTCTTAGGTTACAATAAAACCATGCACCTACACCAATACAACATTACTAATGCTAATCATTCAGTATCAGAAGTGTGGAGGAACTCCATCTGTTAGCTTAACACTGTGAGTGAGTAGTCACCTTTGACCAGGCCGTATCACTGTCAGTGGAAAGAAAAGAGTATAGCCTCGTCGAGAACCCTCTCACCCTAAGGTGGCCTAATTACACTACTCTAATGTGATGTGCAATCTTGAAGCAGCAGGAGCCCCATTGGATAGGTCCCATAGCCCTGCTCAGTGACCCTGTGATCTTGAATTTTGATCTTTTAACTTCCATGAAGAGATATATATGGATTAACATAGCATGGACAAACTTAACTTTGTTCGGTCTACCAAACTATTTCTGTGCCTAAATATTATCATCATGCTCACGTCAATGGAGTTGATCAGATACATACAGAATATGCAGCAAAACAAAACATATTCCCAACCCTATTTAGGATAGTAAGTATTGATTAATCAAGTAAAAACCTTTGAACTTTTAGTTTTAGGTGTAAAATAACTATTTCAGGATAAATTAAGATGAATCTGTGTGATAACTTTGGCAAACATACCTTTGCCTCTTAAGATATATATAAGATATACATGACAGCTGGAGACTGAGTGTGAACAAATGGGGCCTTTGTTTGTCTTTCCTAGCGCTACCTCGCACACATGAG
>JAUTXX010524407.1:0-11271 GCA_032273605.1 Panulirus laevicauda | reverse complement strand
ATTTGGTTATAAACATATGAGCATAAGATTTCTTATATACATATAAACATCTGAGACAAGAGGAAGACACACTTGTATATTCATATCATTAAAGATAAAACTTGTACTCATTAGAAAGGAATTAAGATAATATTGATAATAATAACAATATCAAAGATAATACAAAGGCGGATTGTATCCGTGAATGTCTGGCATATAGCACCATCTCTGTGTAGGTTGTTCCCACATAGATTCAGGCGTGTCATTAGTAGATCTCTGTATGAAGGTCAAGAAGGAAATAAAACCTAATTCAGTACGTATCAAATAAAAATAGATGTTTCTGATAAAATGAAATGACCGAGTGAAACCTAAGGTAATGAAATGGATTGTGCATTGGTCCCTCGCGCCCGGCAGCTGCTACTACGAGCTGCCTGCCGCTGGTGTTACATGGTAGAGAGATTCGTCCACATCTCTCGCATTAAAGATACTCGTCCGCTCGTTTAAGATCCTACTCGTCCAGGCAAATGGTTCGTACCAGGACTTCCGTAACCATGTAGGGATCTGCGTTGGACGATGGCCGTCGATCCTCAAGGTACCCTTGCTTCTCCTCCGCCACACCCCGGGGTATGCGGATGGAGCATCCTCTGTTAGCCACACCAGCTGAGAAGTCATGGATGGACGATGTCTCGTGTAAGCCAGTCAAACGCCTTTCGTTATCCTTACCCTCCTTGGGATCGTAAGCTTTAATATGTCGAATATGGTGTCTCGACAACTTGTCAATCGCTTTTTCAATTTCGCAGATGCCGTTGGGTTCCCGCATCCCTTTAGTCGAGAAGTTAGTGTGCATTCCAGCACCGTTCCAGTCACCAGGAATGGGCTTAGGGTCCAGTGATACTACGACGTTGAAGTCCTCAGCGACCCTGTGGAGAAGGTAGCGAGCCATCCAGAGGTCGTCGCCCATGGTGATGCCCTCACACGGACCAACCTGGAATTCCCACTGGGCTGGCATGACCTCCGCGTTCTCTCCAGAGATGTTGATCCCGGCATACAGGCACGCCCTGTAGTGAGCCTCGACAACATCCCTGCCGTACACCTTATTGGTGCCCACACCGCAGTAGTATGGACCCTGAGGGCCAGGAAACCCATTTTTGGGCCAGCCCAAGGGATGGTTATCGGTGGCCAAAAGCGTATATTCTTGCTCCATGCCGAACCAAGGATAAGTATCCGCTGCTTTATTCATGACTTCTTCACACCTGTGACGATGATTAGTCTCTGTGGGCTTCTTATTGTGTTTATAGGTCTCACAAAGGACCAGTTTGTTATCACCCAACCTGAAGGGGTCTCGGTATAGAGCTACAGGATGTAAATAGACGTCGCTGTTGCTGCCCTCTGCCTGACCAGTTGACGATCCATCGAAGTTCCAGATAGGCAGCTCTGGAAAGTAAAGATACATATGACTATCCAGACTGAGGCTATATGCAAGAAATGCAATAGGGAAAATCTTAATTATGAATTGATTCAAGCCCAAATATCATTGTGACTTGCAACCCTACACTCAGGTCTCCGTCGGTGTGTGTGCGGCCGCACCTGTGGCTGAGGTATTGATCCCGGGCTGCGGCCTCCCTCCCCATACTCCTGCCATCCCCTCCCTCTCCTCCATCACCTCGGTAGGTTTGTCCAGAGAGCTAGCCTGTAGGACGCTCTGGTACAAACCTACGGTCACAACCTCAGCATTCCCTATAGGTGTCACTCATGAAAAGGTCGAGAGGATTGATATGTTATCTCTTACTTTGTTTCTTACCTTATTATCACGTTGATAACCCACTGGACTCATGAGAGAAAAATTCTATGACACTAACCCCTCCAGTATGATGGCACCAGCCCATGGACATGACCCTTAGGTGTCATAGTCAGGCTTTTGATCTGAATTTTGAAAGTCAGGGAAAAGGTCAGACTGTCATACCCAAGGGTCATGCAGTCAGATTAACATTCTATATATTTCGCAGAAACCAAACCTTCTCATGTCAACTGTACACTTATCGTCCACCGTAACAGTGAACAGTTTAGCACACGGTTTCATAGAAGCTCAAGAAAAAGGTGTGTGTGTGTGTGTGTGTGTGTGTGTGTGTGTGTGTGTGTGTGTGTGTGTGTGTGTTTTAAACGGCACAACTGCACAAGTAACAGGGTTCCGGCACACGTCACAATGTACTTATCGGGTATGCCAGGGTCAACAGTCATGACTGGCACGCTTGGCACACCTACTAACGGACAACAAGTGTTAGGGTCCTGACAGACGTTAGTGCGTGTCACGACGGGTGATACATCTACAAACAGACAATAGTTGGTTCCAGGGTCATGACAGTTGACCATGACACGCCTGACACATCTAATGACAGACATTAGATGGAGCCAGGGTTACAGCAAGTAACCTAGCATCCCTGACACATTCATTAACATACATTAGTTAGTGCCAAGGTCGCGACAGGTGACCCTGGCATGACTGACACACCTAGCAGAATACTAGAATGGTGGAAGGTTCACAGACTCACCAATGGGATTCTTGGGGATGAAGGTGACGGTGCGTGTCTTAGAGCGGAGGTGCTCCCCGGAGCCGTCCACCCACACATACATCACCTGACATTTCTTGTCTGGGATAGGTAGCTTCATGTACCGGTCCAGTACGGCCTTGTTCATGGCCACTCCTGACATGGTGATGGTGTCTGAAGCAAATGTCATAATATTAAATGCGGTATTGTGGTTAGTTGGTTGTTTGGGCTTCAGGCCCACCATCTGCCAGGATAATCAAGGCCATCAACGTCAAATCATATTCATCAGTCGATAAAAAATTCACACACTGAGGATGAGTGTAAAACATCTTGCGCTATGTATGTGGACAATGTATTACGAGACCCAGATATTGATTTCATGACATTATTTCATAAAATTTCTCAAGATTTAGGGAAGTGGACAACTGATTACAGAACAATATGGTCTGAAGTCTTACCTCGAATTCAGAAACCCAAAATGGTCTTGTTATGTACTGGTCTCGTGGAGAAGTGTAACGACATTGGTGAGGGTGAAAAGCGTCCCGCGCTGGTATATATCGTACTCATGACGTCACCTGCTCATGCGCACTAATGGGGGATTTGCACAGCCGCTCTGCACCCATTGATTTGGACGCTGGTTTGGTTACATAATATTCTAAATTTTGTAATGTTTCAACTGATCATCAGACAGTAAAAGGGAAGCCAGTTGATGATGGAAGAGATCTTTTTTTTCAGTTTCAATGATGTGATACCCGTACAACAAGCAGTTAAGAGATATTTGTCATGTTGTAGCTGGCAACTGTTCGTGACAGCGTCCGTGCGGTAAGGTACAGTTGTGCATCTGACAAAATATCAATATCTTAAGGTGTTTCATGTGACGTGCTTGTTATTTGTCTCCACGCCGTTGGATGGACTTAGGCTACGGGTAATAATGAGGCAAGGACTTTTAATTTCCTGCAAGTCAAGTCATTGATCATGTTATCTTCCCAACCAACTAACACAAGCTTCCTTGAAACAAGCTCACGGCTCTCTCCGTGGTTTTTGTATGTACTTCTACCCTTTATATGCAATAAGTAACTGTCGACCATCTATCACACTTTAACCAGCGAATCGTAAGAAAGAGTAGAGACTTCCGCAGACATCACGTGATCAAGGTGTGGGTGCGGGAATTTCCATGACGGTTGACGCATGTCCACTGCCCTCCACGCCTATCTAGTGGGTGAGAAGGGGTCATTAATGGATCCCTCCGCCTTCCTCCGCACCACACATATCATTAGTAAATATGTACAATGTATAATATAAACAGAAAATCTGTATGCTTCCCATTCTAAGCTGATGAGTAGGGATAAACACTGCTAACAGCAGTCGGCAGGTCTTTGTCCTCCCACAGAAATCTATTTACATCGGTTAGCTCACGAACCCAAGGCAACTATCACATAAACATGGATTTTTACTGTCGAATTACCATCCAAACCCTTGTTACATAAATACTTACATAGCAATCACGGAGCAGTATTGAATATTTTCCTTTCTATTTCTTTTGTAGAGTTATGCGGTATTATTTATTACTTGTAGTGTTGCATCAATCCAGGGAGGTAGTCAGGAAGTTGACGGAAGTTGTTATGTACTGTATACTTCAGTAACAGCCTCGCGACTAGACAACACTTCCCGTGGCGTCCGGAGCCACGTGTGTGCTGTTGCGACTAGTTCTGGCCGGATCCTGGATGTTGTGAGGGGGGGAGGTAGAGGCTCGGGCCGCATACCTGACTGTGAAACGCTGAGAGTGAGGTAAACAATATTGGCTGGATGGCAGATCTCCAAGGTTTGTTCGGTGTTGCGTCATTACCTAGTCCTGCCATATCATCCTCCTCCCCTCCCACCATCCCGTTCACGTTTGTTATCCATTCATTGTGTTCCTCTCATTATTTGTTATGTTATTCCTTTCCCTTACTCGCTAGAAATGTATACCCTTACTGTGTTTGATATACGTCTCCCACTGATTCATGTTACAAAGCAGTTTACTCTGGTAGAGTATACGACTCACCAAGACGATATAGGAAAGCAGAGGCAGTGAACCACTCATACGCTCCAGTAGATATAGATGAACGACCATGAATGTCATGATGCAGTCATGAAATATCAATTTGTGTATGTTAGTGTTGTTTAGCATTTGTTACACGGAATACAGAAGAATGCAGACAACTACAGACCAATCGACAGAGTAAAGATATGTAGAAAAAAGAATGTCAAAGACTTTGGATCATAGATGAAAAAACTTGAATTCAAGACGCACATAAACTACAGTGTTCTCTTGCTCAAGAGTGGTATGAAAATTAGAAAATTCACAGCAAGAAAGAGAAACATAATAAAGAAAATATTCAGCATGAACATAAATAGTAGAGCAGAATACTGTTGTGCTGAAAGCCCAGCACTTAAACTGATGCCAAAAAACAATTTAGAAAGAGTAAAGCAACACTAAACACGTATTTTTGTATTTTTTGATATTTTGAAGGAGAATCATCAAACTAAGTCAAACATTGTTTATTACGTGTACGTACATAGATGACTGGATCTTCTGTAAATGCTCATAGGTTTCGAGGGGACTAAAGATGTTCCATGTTTGCACTGTTTATAGGTAGGTGCTCTCTCTCTCTCTCTCTCTCTCTCTCTCTCTATGTATCTATATCTCTCTTGCGGAACTAGGTGGGAAAATGTCAACGACCAGGGATGTATATCGCCGGTACTACCCGTCTGGGTATCGAGAGGACTAGTGACGGTTGAGCCAACACTTCAGTGGTTGTCAAGTGTCACTCCTTTGGTCACTAGTTGTCCTTACGATCTCGAACTGATATACATGCAGTCAAGCATCTTTTCAGTTGCTCCTTCTTCATTTGAATTTCCACACCTCATGCCAGCCCACCGTCCTATGTCCTCCCAAACTGGACCTCACACCTTTCCCCCTATTCCACTTTAGGGTCCTACTACCCCTCATCCTTGTCTGGTAATTATCTGTATAATTTTCCTTGTTTAAAGGTGTCTATACCTTCCATTTCATTACAGTCATTTGTCTTCCCACATTTCATTTACCCATACGGACCTGCATCGCATGCCGTAAGCGACTTCATTCATGGCACTTTTATGCGAGGCCAAGTGCACCTTTTGGAAGAAATGTTTGCTGAACAGGGGTCATCAGCCCCATTTCCGGAGGCTAGTAACACGGGCAATGGTTACCAGACTCCCCGACATACCCTATAGAGACCCAGCCACTCATACCATCATCGCCAACGTCACCAGTACAGTTTTCCTGCCATTAAAATGAATAAAGTCACCACTACCAATTAAGAAGACAAATCCGTAAGCTTGTCCTGCTTCGGCCAGCGTCCGCACGCAGTTGGCAAGGGTTGTAGCCTGAAGCATTTACTGACGAGTCTCGTAGTTTCGACCAGTACCATTAGATAGTCACTAAGGTTTGTAGCTTCAGGCGATTCTTTACTTTATTTTTCATGTCGAAAGCTCCAGTCACGAAGAGAAATCTCCAGTGAGGCCAGGCCTTTTATGGAATTTGAAAATTTGCCGAAGAAAAGGGATAGGTCGTGGTTGTTTAGATAGACGTAGAAGGTAAATAACTCCAATTCTTGGTGGTCTCCATAAAGCAGCAATCACAATAGCGAGTTGTCAACAACCACAAAATTCATGCGACATTTTGTTAAGCCCAGTGCTGAACGGTTTAGCAAATTGCGGAGGCACCCATGCAGCCAACTTTCATCTTGATGTATGTGGTATGAAGTAAATTAGTGTAACGTTGTAGAGTAAGGCAAGTGGGTTAAAATTTGGTCAAGTCGGTGGAGCTGATAAGAGGTATTGTTTAGGTTCGACTCTTTCTGGGAAACAACCTAGAACTAGAGCTGTGATACCAGCACCCTACTCAAGGTTGAATAAATCCAATATGCAAACGAAGCAGCTTAACATACAATAGGAATCTTCGGCACCTGAACATTGCCCATCTCTCAGGGGTAGATATACCACGTTGTGTAATGTGGAGCTTCTAGGAACAATCACAGTATTACGATCTGTGTTTATTGTGTTCAGTGATGAAACGAGCTGAGAATCTCTGAAGAGTTTTCGAAAGAGAAACGAGAGGAATCTGAGGTGTTTAGCTAAGTTTGCCCACCTGGGAATCCTCTCCAAATCTAAGTTTATAAAGGTATGTGTCACGGGACATGGCATAGCATATTTTAATTTAGGCCTCATGTAGGACACAAAGAACTTGCTTGATATTTCCGTATCCACGAACTTAATTACCGTTCTATTATATGTCAAAAGACTGACTCCTTTACTATTTTCCTGAGACAGGACAAGCAAGACACGTCGTCGTTGCTCACGTCTCTCTCGTTCACAGATCCCTGCTGTATATTTCCTGCTGGATATTATTCATGCTGATGTCTTCTCTTTCTGTGTCCCTTCTTCATTACTTTACATTTACTTGGATTGAATTTAATCAACCATTTATCAGACCGACTTTGGAGTTTGTCTAGGTCCCCTTGTAAGTTAATGCAAATCTCCAAAGTTGCCATTCATGATCTTGCAATCATCTACAAATACACTCAGATAGGACTTCAATCATTTTGATATGTCATGCATATAGATCCGTCCGTTTTTCATTTCCGCAAAGATAACGTTCTATTTATCGAAGGAGTCTCCCACTTATTCCAGAATGAAGATTCAATTTCTTTATTAGCCTTCAATGTGGTACATTATCAAATGCTTTCTAGCTGTCCAATTTGAACAATCTACCCAGCTTTCACATCTGTCTAAAGTCAGCTCACTCTCTCGTAGAAATATGAGGTTCGTTGCACACTGTATACTTTCCCTAAAATCTTGCTGTCTCTCAGTTAGATACTTTCTTCTCTAGAGGAATTCATTCGTTTGCTTTCAGATTATCTTTTTACAGACGACGCTTGTTAAGGAAAACGGTCTATAGTTCAATGCATCTTCCCGGTCTCCTTTCGTATAGGAAGGTATGATATTTGCTTCTCTCTTACCACTTTAATTTCCTCCAGCGACATCTTGAACATTTCATGTTGTTTGTCAAGTGCACATGCACACATCTTCATGACCATGAGACTTTCATGGATCAAAACCCTTCAGTATTCTGTTTACGTCTTCTAGAAATTTCATTGCTTTCCAAGAACGTTCTTTCCATTCCATTTCACTGATGCTGGAAATACAGTGCCTTCTACTGTGAAAGGAATTTCGAACTTATCTTCAACTTCCTCACACATCCTTACATCATCCTCTATATCTCTTCTCTCTGACTCTAGCTTCCTTATTAGATAATTATAATCTTTAACAATTCACTCCTGAGGAACTGGGAACTGTTTGGATAATCTCATGCCTTGTCCATCGTATTTGTTTCAAAGTTTCTCTGTTCCTACTTTCTTATTCAACTGTACCCGTTCCTTGCTGGATACAGTTCATGGTTTTGTTACTGACTGTAGATATTTTTGCTTCGTCACAGTTACACGTGTGTCACGGATATTGCCATGAGTCATGGGATGTGACGTCATCACAACAGAGGGAGACCTGATTATGAAATCAGCAAGGATGTCACAAGGATGTCAGCAAGGATGTCAGCCATACATCAACAAGTCAGGTAAGAGAGATCAAAGACGTCAGGGGGAGGACGGGTCATCAGGGGTGAGGGTCAGATGAGGAGGATAACCTTTTGAGATGATTGTTCTGGTCCCATGATACAGATCTCTCAGCAGATCATACCAAACTCTCATTCACTTAGTTTCCTGTTTATGATACTATGAGTGGGTCAGGAACGTACATCAAGGTCAACCACGTACATCAAGGTCAGCCAGGTGCATTATGGTCATTCACGTACATCAAGTTTGGCCAGTTGCATCAAGGTCAGCCACGTATATCATGGTCAGCCAGGTGCATCATAGTCAGCCACGTACATCGTGGTCAGCCAGATGCACCATGGTCAGCCACGTACATCAAGGTCAGCCAGGTGCATCATGGTCAACCACGTACATTAAGGTCAGCGAGGTGCATCATGGTCAGCCACGTACATCATGGTCAGCCACGTACATCATGGTCAGCCAGGTGCATCACAGGCTGTAGGTACAGGGTAGGCTTGCTTGGTAAGCAGATTATAAGGGTGGGTTAGGTATAATGAATGAATCAACTTGTAGGTCAGGTGGATGACCCACATAAGTAGTTGTGATGAGTGTTTGGTAGGTAAGTCTTGTCGAAGGTATTGTTCCATTGGAAGGGTCCAATAAGTTATTCAGATGGGTGTGTCGTGTGGGACAGCGGCCGATTTAGTGGGTCAAGTACATGAACATACGCCTGAGTCCCATCACATGATTATTGTATCGTTTCTTAAACGTCACGTGGTCTGACTTGTAAGGGTGAGCTGTTCTACAGGCTCTCCTCTCTAGACGTGGTGATTATAAACAGTGACTAGGTGTTTGTGTATGTATACTTGTGCCTGTACACTTGTGCATGTACACTTCAGTCTGTTGTTGAACTCTCACCAAGTACCTAGCCATCGAAGCGCCTCTCTTTTAGAGAAGAATTCGGCAGCAGTATACTCATAATAACCATATGGAATGATTATGGTCACTGTTATCAACAGGGAACAACAAGAAGGTGATTAGTGTGATATGAACCAAGTATGTTAAGAGGCAACTCCTTCTGTCTTAAGTGACCCTCTGATAAGGTGATGGTCCATCTCCCATACACTCTTATCTTAGTTTTCGATTTAACAATTGTCTTTGATCTAAGTCCTATCTTTGAGCGCTTATTTATTACCGTAGGAGATATAGTAGGTGAGTGTCATGATTTTCTCATGCAAGAGATGTATCACTGGCTGGTCTGGTACACTTCTTACATACTTGTCCAGCGCACTTTACACTTCTCTATTGTGCATCCCATTCTGTTTGTCAAAGTGTTGAAGGCTCCTGGGTCCCGGATATATAAGGTATTCTCTCTTTTTGTGCGTACCTCACCTTTGGATTTCATAGGTAGTGTTTTACAAACTCTTCCATGTCCATCGTGCCAGCAGAATGTTATTTCTAAACGTAAGTTGGGAACCATGCCTTCAATGATTTTTCCAGGTATAGATGATGATATACCTCTCCCGTCTGTACTCCAAGTAGCATAGCCTCAGAGATTTCTGCCGTTCCCAGTGATTTAGGTCCATTACCATGGCCTGCAAAAGACCTTTGAACATTTTGTAATTACACAATTTCGACCGCTTTATACGGTGATGTTACAGCGCAACAATAATCAGTTCGTGAAAGAATCAGAGCTCTAGATAATATCAACAGTGGTGTTTCTTCGCTTGTCTTGAAGGTCCGCAGGATCCAGTCTGGCATTCTTTTGCATGAGCCAAATGCTGTTTTGTTGTGTTCGCTGAAGGTAGGTCGTTAGACATTATTCAACTGGTTTACGATAGCGCACGTGTCTCTCTAATATCACATGTTGCTTCTGATATCTTCCTTTTCCACATACTAGAGGAGTTGAAACGTATTTCCATTGAAAAGCATGTTGTTGTCTCCTTGTAGCCCATCCGCATCTTCTGTTGATTTGACTTTCACACTTGTCCTTGTAGCATTTGCAAAAGATAATATGGAATTGGTTCGTGTTCGCGTCATCGTCGGATATAAGAACGAGGAAGAGGAGGGGTGCACTTCCTTGGGGGACTGAGTATTTTACTGTGGAAGTAAACACTCGAAATGGCATACTTTACAACTACGTGTTGTGATTTTTTAGTTAAGAAGTTTATACATCTCCCAATTTTCCCGATTATTCCTATCTTTCGCATTTTATGAGCGATGGCAGCATGATCACAGCTGTTAAATGCTTTTGCAATGTCTGTGAAATTAAGTCAGCATTCTCTTTGTTTCCCCAATCATATCGGTTAAGCAACAGAGAAAAGCAAGATCTTTCCTGAAACCATGTTGTCATTGGTTATGTAGATTGCTCTCTTCCACAAGTTCAGTCAGCTCGTCTCTTAGGACTCCTTTGAAGATTTTCGTAAAGTGCGACGTTAATACTAAATGTCGATGTTTTTTGGAGAATGGTTTACTTTCACCTTTGTGGAGTTGGGCGATGTGGGTTAATTTCAGATTCTCAGGAATGATGCCAGAATCTAGACCTTTTCTCCAGAGGACATCCATTGCACGTGTTAAAGGTGTCTTGCATTTCTATATGAAGACTTAGCTCCAAGAATCCGGACGTGGGGCTGAGCACTCGGGTGTGCTGAAAACCTTCCCGAAATTTTGTGTTGAGGTGGCGATATGTGCCATATGTACACTTGGGGGATTACTGTTTAGGAAAGAAGTCTGTTGGGTTATTTGTCTTTAATGTGGTTTCGGCTCACTGAATACTGATATATATATTGTTTTTTAGAATCTCTCTCATATCCTGGCGGTGATCTGTAAGAATGTCTTTTTTTACGAAGGCCGATGGAGTTTGTAGTCCTGGATTTGTGTTTCGCATGTAAGAAAAAGTGTTTAAGGTATTCCACATTTCATTAATGACCTCTTCTTTTTTCCTGTTTTTCATTATCAGTATATGGTCTGTGTCCGATGATTCACTTGGTAGGTTTCATTTCTTTGCTGGGTGAGCTGTAGCTTCTTTAGTAGTTATGAATTCATTTTTCGCCTTCTGTAGAGTGCTCGTCATATTCGTTCGAACCTAGACATTTTGTGCTTTCTTCTCGCTGGTA
>JAUTXX010524385.1:0-11273 GCA_032273605.1 Panulirus laevicauda | reverse complement strand
ACCTTAACCAGTACCTCCTCCTCCTCCTCCTCCTCAACTCTCCCCGGAGAAAGCCACAGTGTGGTCTGGCGTGGCTCCCCCCACACAGCAAGACGGTGCACGTATTTTACCACCCCGGTCCGTCATGGTTGACGGGGTGCTTCACCCCACTCTCTCTCTCTCTCTCTCTCTCTCTCTCTCTCTCTCTCTCTCTCTCTCTCTCTCTCTGTCGAAAGTTTAGGTTCGACTGTCTTAAATTTTAGTCCGTCCTCGTTACAAGGACGAAAAGAAGGTAAGGATAAGCGTGACGTTACTAAAGAGGTACTTGGATGTTGGGGAAGGAAGTGGCCCAAAATTGAATGATAAAAGAGGCGTTGGAGTGCCTCAGGGGTATCCACGGGTTATAATTCTGGGGTGAGGGAGGGGACTTAGGGCGAAAGGGAGTGACCCGTATGAGGAGGAGTGAGCTGTGGGGCTGTGCTCAAGGCTGCACACGACGACCTGCTCCTCACCATGACGGAAAGGCCAGCTAACCAGGTTGTCTGGGAAGGTCCCCTGGTCAGCGTGGGCACGTCAGGCAACCTTGCCATTACCATAACACCTTCCCTTCTTCCTTCTGCCATTACCATAACAGCTTCCCTTCTTCTTTGTACCATTACCGTAACAGCTTCCCTTCTTCTTCCTCCCAGCCTTACTGCTCGTTGTCCTTCTCCTACCATGAGTGAGTCAAATATAAGCTGATGAGAAATACCTGTTGGCCAGTATACACAGGAGACTGATGATTTACGTCCTAGGTTCTCACATTACCCTGAGGGGATCATCCTTGTTGCTCTCTGGTGTAAGGGGTCCTGGAGGTTATAGCATGTTTCTGGTGCCATTATTTCATTAAAAAAAATGAGTATAGGGATATGGGCGTTGCTGTACGTGTCCGAAGGCATGGTACATTACAGGAAGGAGACATCCTAAGAATCACATGGAGTCTGCGCGTTGTGTTAGTAGAGAAGAATATCCAGTAAAGATTTTTTTTTCTTGTCAGTCTTGGATATAAGATACTATTCGTGACCTCTGCGGAGTGGCGTGCTATTCCGTGTGTATCAGTCGACATCCTGATTCATTTATTGTACGTTAAGACGAAAATATATACTTTCTGTCATGCTGTCCTCTCGTGCAAAGTGGAAAAAAAAAATTGATGGTTTACTCCAGCGAACAGAGTAAGGTAATCTCCCAAGTGTTGACAATGATCTCCCACATCAGGTTAGGGCTGGATAGACCTTGCTGTTCACTGTGGTTAGGTTAGGGCTGGATAGACCTTGCTGTTCACTGTGGTTAAGTGGCCACTGTGTGTTCAAAGCGTCACTTTCCAGGGTTAACGGTATAATCTGTTCTTGGTTCTTGGTACGATATTGATTGTGGGCAATATATCATTTCGAGCGCAAAATTATTCCTTTTAAGAGTTTATATGCGTGATGGCACGACTCCTGGGTGTGATGACCTAGCTCTTGACCTGAACCCCATGTTAGGTCAAGGGCCAGTCGTTTATACACAAGGATCGTGCCATCACGTTCAAGAGATCGTGCCCTGTTGCTCAAGGGTCGTACCCTTGTACTCAAGAGTCGTACTCTTGTACTCAAGGGTCGTACTCTTGTACTCAAGGGTCGTATTCTTGTACTCAAGGGTCGTAACCTCGTGCTCAAGGGTCGTACCCTTGTGCTCAAGTGTCGTAACCTCGTGCTCAAGGGTCGTGACGTTGTGCTCAAGGGTCGTAATCTCGTGATGAAGGGTCGTACCCTTGGTCAAGGGTCGTACCCTTGTGCTTAAGGGTCGGTCGTAACCTCGTGCTCAAGGGTCGTCGTGCTCAAGGGTCGTACCCTTGTGCTCAAGTGTCGTAACCTTGTGCTCAAGTGTCGTAACCTCGTGCTTAAGGGTCGTAACGTCGTGCTCAAGGGTCGTAACCTCGTGATTAAGGGTCGTACCCTTGTGTTCAAGGGTCGTGCCCTTGTGCTAAAGGGTCGGTCGTAACCTCGTGCTCAAGGGTCGTACCATCGTGCTCAAGGGTCGTCGTGCTCAAGGGTCGTACCTTTATGCTCAAGGGTCGTACCCTCGAGCTCAAGGGTCGTACCCTTGTGCTCAAGAGATTAACGGATTGATACTTCACCGTCATTACACTGTGTGATGGAGTTACAGGATCACTGTCTTTTTTATCAGCAGTTTGAGAACTGTAATAAACCAAGTCCTGTTTAACTTCGCTGCCACACTTGAAGTAGGTCTGTGACATTAATGAGGTGTAACGCTCTCTGTTCCACACTGCATCGTTGTGTAGATATCTACAGCAACGTTATTTACTTCGTCCTAGATGTATGAATACCTCCTGCCCGTTAAGATACGTATATATCTTAAAAGCTGTGACTGAGTGTAGTGCGTGGAGTAGTGTGAAACCCCTGTGTCTATATAGTCTCTGTTGGCTGTTATAATGCCTCCTTCTTTTCCTGGAAGAAATAAGCTGTGGATCTCTCTCTCTCTCTCTCTCTCTCTCTCTCTCTCTCTCTCTCTCCATTACTATTTTTTTCCCTTAATTAAGAGCCAGGTCCACAAACACCTGCGGAGCCTTGAAAAGTTGATTTCTATATTTTTACTCTTTCTTTCACCCGAAAGTGGTCTTCGACTGGGGCTTTATGCTTAAGATTTATCTGGTCAATGATTTACGTGTGAATTGCACATATTGCCAGTGTATTTTTCTTACATATGGTGGCCGCGTATCTGTAAAAATACAGTGGGCATTTGTGTAGGTACTTCAGTCAGGGCATATGTGTAACAGTTGAAATATTTCTGAGTAAACATGTGTACAATAGTTATGTGTGCATGTATGCAATACTGTAACACTGCACATTCTTTAAGTTAATGGTCTGTATATATGCTCACGTATATACGAGTTCACTGTACGGTAAACAAGATGCTATTGTTTTCTGTAATCTGAATCGCCGCGGATTTTTTTTCCTTTAGAAACAAAAGCTTTGGAGTGGTCGACAGAATATTGTGTCTCGTGTATTGCAGCGGGATAACAGAATCATGACGCGGAAGAGGAGCAGGAGGAGGAGTAAGGAGAGGACGAGGAAGAATAGGAGGAGCCATAGGAGGAGGCAGAAATGAGAAGTATTAAGATCAGTATTCAGAAGAGGGGCAACAGCATCAGGAGGAGCCACAGGAGGTGGCAGATGGGGGAGAGCAAGATGACTAAAAAGAGAAGGAGTAGCAGCAGGAGGAACAAGAGAAGGAGGAATTCAGGATAAATCATGAGAGAAGAGCAAGAACAGAGGGAACCAGAGGAGGAGTTAGGAGGAGCCAGAGGGGGAGAAGGAAGAACAAGAGGTGCAAGGTGAGTGGGAGCCACAGAAATAGGAATATCAGCAGGAAGAGCCGGAGGAGGAGAAAGATCAAGAGGAGCCACAAATGGAAGAGTAATAAAGGGAGCAAGAACAGAGGGAACCACTGGAGGAGGAGTGAGAGCAGGAGGGGTCAAGGGGTATGATGTGGCGACCAAATATAACCGATGCACCGACTGAACTCCACCTGACGGGGGCATCGAGGATCCAGCAGCCTCAGGGTGGACACACTGCGATTAACATACAATAGGAACCTGAGCTGGAAAAGCGACGCTTTCATCCTCCTCACCCAACTTCCTGTAAAAGATAAAAGTCAAACTTAATTAGGTTCTTTTTCTTTTAAACTTTATGAAAAAAGAATCATTTATGTAGTGATGCATGCAGTTGAAGTTCTGATGGTCTGCTTGATCCAAGGATGTTCCGCAATATCATTTGGAATTAGACGCTTTTTATAAGACTGTGATGCAGTAGCGTGGCGTGTCAATCCTTATATCAATCCTTCTGAGGGTCTAACATTGCGATGTAGTTTCATAAGATGGTTTCCTACAGATAAGTCCCTGCGTATCTCCTGCGTCTCGTGGTAGGCGACTTGGAGGAGCGTGGGGCTGGGAATCCTCCCCTCCAAAGTTACTCTTCAAAAGAAGGAACAGATGAAGGAGCCATGCGAATAAGACTAAGTCATCTGGTCTTGATGTTACGTTGCTCACGGAGAAAGTAGTGACCACATATGATCATATACCGGGGTCGACGTGCTGTCAGTGGACTGAACCAGGGCATGTGAAGCATCTGGGGTAAACCATAGAAGGGTCTGTGTGGCCTGGATGTGGAAAGGGAGTTGTGGTTTCGGTGCTTTACACATGACAGCTAGAGACTGGATGTGAAAGAATGTGGCCTTTTTTGTCAGTTTTCCTGATGTACATTTGTTTGTGTATGTATATACTTAGCTGAATGAGTATCATGTAATTCTAATTTGTTAGTGATTTTAGTTTATGTCCCTTACATTCTTACTACCAGGTAAAATGATTTCCTCATCATGTTCTTTGCCTCATGGTTGTTTGCCTCTATCATGTGTACATGTCATGACAAGACTGTGTATGTATGCTTGTATGTATCAAATAATTGTGTAATCTTTCTTTGAAGGAATATTTTATTTGATTTCCCAGTAATACTTTATGAATCATTATCTGAATGTCATACATTTCCTTTATATTCATTTTTGAATAGTACTGAATATCTGTTAATCCTGTTGACATAGAGTCTTTGCAAAATTAATGACAGTACCTGTGTCTTCATCGCTTGAATGTATCAATCATGACCATGCAGTATTGATACTTTTGATGTTCCCTGCTGTGGTTTGACTATGTTATGTCTCTTGTGCTCGGGTTCAGAGATGTTAATAGAGGGAAAATGGCATTACGTCAGTTCATTCATGATCCTGTAGAGAGGTTTCCAGGAAGAGAACTTAGTTTTTTATATTTCTTTTTGCATGTAATTGTACTGGAAGGAAATATTAATTTTTACAGTATACTAATATATGTATTGTTACTTTATAAGACTAGAGTAGTACAGTACAGAGTGAATTGTATTTACTAGAGCCGTTATCATCAGTGATCACAAGCATAGGTCACATTGTACTATCATTGGATATATCAGACTAATTTGAATAAATCAGATAATAGTTCAGTTGTGCTTTGGATGTGTGATAGATATATACTGCTTGATATAGCCAGATTTCACTGTACACTACAATTCAGTACAAATTGCCATGAGGTATGAGTGGTTGGAACATATAGGAATGAAACTAGAGGTGGTTTTTCTTCTGAAATATTCTCGGTCTTCATCATCATTTGCTAAAGCCCTCCAACACCCCAGTATTACAGAAAGAAAAAATGAGGTGCAGTTAGTATGTTTCTTCCACAAGTGTGAGGTCAGTGTATATACCTGATGCGCAGGCCTTCCTACTTATGTAATCCAAATGAAATCACCAAGTCATTTGTTTCTTCGCATTACTAGCATTCTTATTTTCAGCTTTCCTCATGCATTGGTGCATATCATAAATATTTCTCCCAGTAACTCAAGTTTTCCAACAATTTACACATTTTTCTTGGTGTCATCATATACACATGACCTGCAATGGACATCCATGCACCAGTAATGGTGGTTCAAAGGGTACTGAGGAAAACAGGACTTCTGTATGCCTTTATAGTAATGGAAGCTACTTCCATAGGCTACTGCAAGTAAGATAAGTCAGATTAATATTTAAACAGAGGCAGGAAATGTCAGACCATCAGTTGATGTTAACCAAAGTGTCCGAGGAGAGCATTAGTTAATGTTGGCAGCTGTGTTAGGGTTAATGCAGGAAACATCTTTGTTGCCCACTGTTGGGCCTTTTCTATCATATCTTTGTACCTTCTAGTGCAATGACCAGACCTAGAGATGGTTACTCTGATTTATTTGTAAGATATGCTTAAGTAAATTCACCAGGATTTCTTTTTTCAAAATAGATAATGCAAGGTTCATGTAAACAACTGATCACTTGCCTTCAAAATTTTTCCTTGTGTTGTGGCAATACGATAAGTATCATGTCAACCTTCAAGTCATTTTCATACAGACTGAGGAAGTTTGCCTCTGGCAAGGTTTCAGTCATAAGTAGGCCTGCTTCAACTATATCCAATCCTTATGACTGCTCTTTGTCAAGTTGAACATGTTAACTATCTGACCAACTCTGGAGCATGTATCAGTCACTTTTAAGGTTATCACAGTTTTGGCACTTCTTACATCTTCCATGACTACCATCATCCTCAAGCATAATTGGTCTTGTGTACATAGGTGCAGCGTCCACATAGTAGTGGGCGTAAGGGGATGTTGCATTCTTTTTTAGAATGACATTTCTTAAGGGTGAAGTTTAGCTGTATATACACTTTCCCTCTTAATGGATTTCTTTTGTTACTGTTTTTTTTCATACTTATTCTCTGTTTCCTGCATTAGCAAGGTAGTGCCATGAACAGACAAAGAAAAGGTGTCAGATGCTTGTAAATTATGGGAACATTTTGTTTAAATCTTTGTTGATATATCACCTGTGAAAATTGCAGAATTGTTAACAAGAACTTATTCACTTTTCTTTCAGAGCGGTGAAATGGTACGAAAAGGTAAAGATGGAGCACTTCATTTGCGTCAGATTAGACACTATATGGAAACAGGGGCATATCTTTCTTCTGTTCATGTAACTGAGAAGAATGGCATAAGGAAATCTGCTAAAAAATTTATGATTGAAGGTACTTTTGAAGGAGAATGGTTTTTCCACTGTCTCTGAAAACTGTCTGGCTTAACACATTTACATTACTGTGAAAAGTGAAAGGAATTGCTCTTTTCAGGTACAGTTAAAGAGAATAATTACTTTTCAGGATTAATCAGGGTGTTTATAACTATTTTTACAGTGGTCAGTCCTTTGTCTAAGAGGTAGATTTTGTAAGCATGATGCCCATTAGCTTAGGCTAATAGATATAAAGCATTTTGTGTTATACTGAGCCTCATAGTGAGCTTAGAAGGATACTATTCTGAATGTCTGCCAGGTATGTTACCATCTAAGATTCCTGACCTGTATATAGTTCTGACAAGACTACTATGTTCTTTTGCCCCATTTGGTGTCTCCAATATTTTGTCTTCTGATTTATTCTCTGCTTTTCTCTTTTCTTCCTTTGACATATTACATTTCATGAATACCTTGCTCAGTTCCACCTTTTCATTATGCTTCATTGCTTACCTAAGTATACCTTGGTTCGATGATTCCAAATCAAATGTGATCATAACAGGTGGTAGGTTATTTGTGGTAAATAGCAATATTGGAACCACTGTACCTCATGAAATTTGTTTATTTGGTTTGTAGTTTAAATGCAGTTTTGAGTCGAGGATGAGATCTTGTGCTGTCTTTGATTCATTTTAAGGGGTTTAATGTACAGTTCTTTGTCTGTCTGTCTTGGTAAATATAATCTTGCAGGTAGGAAACATTTTAGAGATTTTCTTTTGAATATCAGGTATAAAGTTTCTCCAGAAATATTCACCCTTGATCATAGAATAAGAAAACTGAAGTTGCAGTAGCTCCATATGGTAAGTTGGGATTAAGATTAATGTGAAAATGCTGAATAGAGTGAATCCAGGTGTTCAGAGAAAGATACAGTGTGGTAGATTTATTACAGCATACTGTGTTTTGGAATTATTATATTGTATGAATATCCAGATTTAAAAACAAGAAATTCTTTTCAGGTAAAACATTGTATTACATCGGCAAGGATGGCAATGAAAGGCGGTTGGTTTTATATACAAATGAAGAAAAGAATAAAGCATTTGAGGAATGCCATGTAATAGCAAAGACTGGAGAGCACTGTGGTATGTTGGCCTATTTGAAACACCTTTACATAGATATTGTTGTTTTAGCTGCAGATAAACTTTATTTTCATATGTCTGCTTACATGAGATATACATGCTTAAATCTGATGTCATCCTTTTAACTTGAGAGACATAATCCATCCCTCTTAACCCTCAAACACTCCTACTCATTAGAACTCCATATAGAAACACATGATATTCACTTCCCACACCACTATGATCAACACAGGCTATACACGTTCTCAGTACCCTTGAAACACACACTGGCACCAGTTTTAAACAAAAAAATGATTCCCTTATTAACCTTTACAAATAGTTCATCAGTGCCACCCATCTTTATCAGTGTGCGCCCCACCAGCTAGGCCCAAAAATACTCGGTAAGCTGCTGCTTCATATGACTGAAGAGTGAGCCGTTTTGACGACTGTTTGTTCCCTACACCTCAAAACTTTGGAACTCCCTACCCTCTCATGTTTTTCCCAATAACTGTGACTTCATACATCTTAAAAAAACAGATTTTCCACTTCCTCCAAAATTTGTAAATTCTTTTGATGTGGACCTTTTTCTATGACTGGAGCCTCCATCATGAAATAAAAGAGTGGATTTGTACAAATGAGGCTCTTGTTCATCTGATGCTACCAACATGATACTACCACAGTATGAAGTAAGAGGCAGGTTGGTAAGAATTAAAGTTTAGCATGTAATTTTTTTATATGTACTTGCCATTTCCTGTGTGAGTGACGGAGCAATAAGAACAGAAAATTGAACCCTGGAGGGAAAAGTCCCCACTTGGCTCTTTTATAAGCCCCTCCTGTTTTAAAGTAATACGTATAGTGGGAGGATTTCCAGCCACCCGCTCCTGCCCCTCTTAGCCACTTCCTACAATGCTTACAGAATATGTGGGCAGTATTCTTTCTCCCATTATCCCCAGTGATGATTCTCTATATTTTGATAAAATATGTTTGTGAATTAAGTGCTTCAGATTGTTGTCATACATGAGTTTGCATTTGTGTATATACTGTAGCTGCAAATGACATACACTGGCTGCAGAAATTGCACCATTCTCATATTTCCTTGAATCATACAGTAGCCTCTCTAACTTCTACCATTAGCTACATTACCAGGCACACCACCACCAGTGCCACAACCACCTTCATCCCATTAATTTATGTATTTCTTAGCAAATGTATTCATCAGGTCTAGCTCTTGAGTAATTTGAAGACAAATGTAGTAGCTTGACAGCCAATTTATAAGGAATATACTTCGTAGTTTTTATTTCTTGTTATTTCCATTTACTTTTTTTACAGGTCGTACTAAAACATTACGTCGCCTTACAGAAAAATACTATTGGACAAGTATGGTAGAAGACATTGTTGCAATGGTAAGTTATTTTTATATTTAGCAACTTCATTCTGCTTATCATTTATGGATCTGGATATATGAATATGAACAATAAAGTCTAACAAGTATACCATGTTTATGTAATATTCTTCTGTCTTCACAGATTGTTAGATGTAAAACTTGTGAGTTTAGCAAACTCAATAGACCAAACCAACGTTATGTCCGTGTTACTGAACCATGGGAGGTGAGATTTTGAGAATCTTTTCTTTACTCTGTCTGATTATATATACATTAAGTGGTTATACATTAGTTATGGTTCTAAGATCTAACCTGGAGTACTTACAGTATCTCTTGCAAGCATTGCCAAGAATCAGCTTTTGCTTTTCTCTAGTTATAAACAAAATGCCACATCGCAGCTAGGCCTAAATTGAAATATATGGAGGTTAATGAAAAGAGAAAGAAGAGACATGGAAAAGTGTTTATGAATTTTGGAGAAAATGACAGGCTTCTCTAAAAAGTGCCAGGTCATAGTTACAGAAACCTCATGATTTATGTGATGGTATCTTCTTGATAATGGTCATGTAGCTCATATAATGCAAAAGGAGAAGATTAGAAAGATTTGTTATTGATAAAACAGTACTGAATATTATACCAGTGAAAAACTACTATATACACATACCATGAAATATAAAGTACTATGATATACATACTGTACAGTGAATTCTGTTAATAAAAGCAGAAGATAACAAATGTAATTCCAATACTTACATTTATAGCTATTCCTGAATTGCTTGCTAGTGCTGGTGAAGAGGGTGGATGTGATTGTAGGAGCAGCTGAAGAAGGAGTTCATCTGGGTCAGATGATGTAGTTGTGGAAGGTGGTGGTGATGGTCGAGTGGGTTGAGCTGTTGTGTCACTGGATGTTGATGGCTGGTCTTTCTTACAAGTGTCTGTTTTTCTTCAAATAGAAATGCAGTCTGTTTTGACTTCATTGTCTTCTCATGGTGGATAGTACCTGGTGGCATGTTGCAAGGGGCAAGACACATGCAGTGTACAGTATACTGCAGTGCAAAATACTGTAGCATTCCACAACTATAGGCTGCATCCACTTGTGCCTGTGTGCTTCTTGCTTGGCACTTGCAATGCCAAACCACCACACTGCCAGCTCAATAATGATCACATTATTCCAAACTTAAGTCACTTTCAAACCCAGTCACATTGTACTCTCATTGGATTATGCTACCTGTAATGTCATTGTATCTGTCGTAAGTGCTAATATCAATAACTTTAACCTTTCCCCGGGTAACTTTAAAGCATTCTGTTATCAACCAAATCATTATGAAGGAACTCAAAACAATATAGCATAAGTAGAGTAGCTACCCAGGCCAAACACCCCAGCATTAATTCCCTTAACCACAAGGCACCCTCCTGTCCCTTTTTCCCCATAAAGGCCAAGATGTAGTTTCTGTTCTGGCATGGTGGCAAAAGGGTGTACAGGTCTGCGTGCTTGTGTTACATGCTGAAACTTTGTGCATTGTTTTCACCTGATGAGATGGATTTCTTTTGTGAAACATGAAGTGTATTGAAAATTTCCAATAAATGAAATGATCTGAACTGTTATTAAAGTATGGTTACCTCTTCAGGAAATTTTCACAGACTATTGTTCCCTTCACCTCTGACACATATATCCTCTTTGTCAACCTTTCCTCATTCATTCTATGTGTCCTACCTATTTTGACACACCCTCTTTTGCTCTCTCAAGCCCACTCCTATTTTTATTACCACACATCTGTCTTACCCTTTCATTACTTAGTTGATATATACCTTACCCCAGGAATCCCTTCTGTCTTTATGAGGCTTCTGCAGTAATGAGGAAGCTGGCCATCTCAACCAGTCAGGACCACAGGTCATAAAGTGTTGTGTGTGCACTTAATTGCAGAAAGTACAGGGTCATTGAGTAGTAAGTGCATGGTACTTTCTCTTTGGTAGTTGCATTGTGGGTGTAAAGGATCTTGGTATATATTGAAATGGTGTTTGTAGTGATAATTGATGTCCAGAGTCTAAGGGGGAGAGTGACTTATGTTTGTCTGGTGAGCGTGGTTTCTGATGGGTGTGTGTCCGATGGGTTGGAGTTAAAGACCGAGATTGTAGGTCATTTGTTTATTGCTTGTCAGGTTATTTCAGTGTGT
>JAUTXX010524374.1:0-11273 GCA_032273605.1 Panulirus laevicauda | reverse complement strand
ACGAAAGTGCACTTGGGAACTCTTCGTGTTTCATTTTCCCCGTGGACTCATAGGAATATATATATATATATATATATGCTTGCCATCATCCATTCTCGTTGCCACCCCTTAAGTCAGTGGGGTAGCGCCAGGTAATAGACGAAGAAAGGCCAAATATAGCAGCGCTTGACAAAACATCTTATCTATTCCTTCGCGACAGTTTCGGAGCATACATCCTCTGTAATCAGACAAGGTATAAAAGTAAACAAATCTATACATGACGTAAGCCGTATGAACTCAACTGCATACACAATATGACTAAAAGACAAACAGTGACAGGTAAAAGTGCGAAGTATCATGATCAAATGCAGTGTTAGTACATGAGTGACAATTACACATAGAAACAGAAAGGGAATCCCGTGTGAAGTAGGAACGTATGAAGACATCTCTTTCAGCACACCACTCCAGCAGCTGTTCAGCCATTTTCATTCGCACCACTGACTACCAAGTGCCCTCCAATTATACCCTCAACAGCCACATTACCCAAATCTCACATTCAAATCACCCATCAGTAAAACCAAATCGCTCTCATCAAAACTGCTGACACTCTCATCACATTACTTTGAATAATTATTTTGAGCCCCATAGTGCAAATTTTTTACCATGACCATCGGTTTTTCAGCTTCTGTGGCCTCTGGGTCGGAATGGACGAACCTCTCCACTTTGGTCAAGTGAGCAAACTCAGGTACGAATAAGGTCGCCTTTTTTACCTTACAAGTAGAGCTGAACACCGGGAGCCAAGAGTGCTGATGAATTTAGATATCTGAAGGCGTTCCAGTCCAGTATGACGTGGTATTTAAAGAAATTAAACTGTGGCCGAAGGAGTTTCAGGGGGTGAGGTAAAGACCCCGAGGGTGAATGAATTTTAAGAACACAGAGAAGAAGATATGTAACAATGGAAGGTTATATGAATCCATCGTATTTAGCATTTTCAGTGTATCATAGACCAAGCAGCTCTATGGAATAGGGTGATAGAAAAAGGTTTATCCTCTCCAGTGTCATGAGATACATTTGATGACGGAAAATACGAAAATGGTCTTTGGTTTTCCAGGTTCATCAGACATCGTTCCAGTGGGAAGAATTTTTCCTCCAGAGGTCTCAAGACGCAGCCTTTTTGTTAAGAGGATCAGGTTGACGGGGAGGCAAGAGATGTGCGTCCACGACGTCATCTGAGAACTTGTTATGAGGATATAAGCTGAAGGTCATTAGCGATGTGGAGAACCTTACTGATATAGAAGGAATTCTATCTAATGAACGTGCTGGAAGGTGTGTTGTATAGCCAGGGAACAGCCATCGAGATCTTACCTCCATCCAGATACTGGACTTCACTGGAACTCAAAACATAACGACTGGAATAGACTGTCATTAGTCCAGCCCAACAACAATAAGATACATAATTTCTTCTGACTATTTCTTGAAATTAGGCGTACTTAAGGAGACACTGGAAAAGTCTTCTGAAGACTTTTGGATACACTGATATGTCTCTCTCTCTCTCTCTCTCTCTCTCTCAAAATCCCAGCAACGCCGTTGAATACCAGCAGTAATATACGTAACTGATCCCACGGTTGTATATCATAGGTACTTGTTTTTTCTCACATCCGAGGATCGTTTCTTTAGTCGACTCTACATCACAGCAACCAAGGCCTGTCTGAACATTTTCGTTGCATTTGGCTAACGGCAAGTCGTAAGAACGTCAGTAAGTTCCGGTGAACACTTTGTGAGTGGAGGATGTTGTGCTGTGTAGCCGAGCTGACTTTTGCAGTGGGGAAGGTGGAAGACGCATTAGAAAAAACATCCAAGGGAAAATACATCTCCCTTGTAAGTTTTCCCGTATGTTAACCCCGGATATGTCCATGAACAGACTTATTAATACTCATGAAAAAAGAAAAAGTGGGAGAAGTGTAGGGGAGGCACTATTACGTCTTCAGAACATCCATTTGGTTGTATTTCTGGCATGTCTCTTTATGTAGTACATTGTTCGTGAGCTGCAGGAAATTTAAAGCAGGATGTTGAACAAGGCCTCAGATTACTGGCATGACTGGTGGAACGTTCAGCTGGGATGCTGGCCTTACCAAAGTACTCTTCAAATGACCTTCTCAAGGCTAGAGGAGAGCCAAGCACAGGGGCCTACGCCAGTAAAGGCACTCCAGCAACTTGGAAGGATCTTTAGACTTAGGACTTAGCCCTGCCTGCCGGAGGTTGATACGGTCGAGAGTTCTGGAGTAACGCCTACATCTGTTTATGCAGATAGCTCAAGACTTTCGTAGGATCTACTGAAGGTGAAAGTCTTCTTCGTCTATACTTTTTCGGCATTTAGAAAGTCTACATTTTTTGCGGTATTAAAAAGAAAGAGTAACTAGATATCATGAAAACAGTATATACAGAAAACTTTTTACAAGTTTTTGGTGAACATGTGATTGTCCAAAACATGTTTTGGACAATCACATTTTTACCAAATGGCGTCTTAGCGTCGTCTCTTCGATGGATATCAAATGACTGTTATTTTTCTCTCCTGTATCTCCCCTGATGATGTGATTATTACACGAAAGTGCACTTGGGAACTTTTCGTGTTTCATTTTCCCCGTGGACTCATAGGAATATATATATATATATATATATGACAGGAAGTATATGAGCCGGACCCCAGGAAGAGATCGTCCAGTAAGACATCCCGGAACGAGATAGATAGATTGAGGGCATCAAGAGCTCGCGCTGAAAGAAGAGGGAAGACACGGGAGGAAGTTGCGGAGAGGAGAGAGGAGACAAGAATACGAACGAGTGGAGAAGATTAATTGAGGGGCTGGCGGCTGACAGACTTCCATAAGTTTGCCTGTCTTCTGGTGAGAGAGGTGAGAACGACAATGGATTGTTAAAGCTGTATGTGAGAAGTGTCATTCAAAGATTATGAAGTTCTGGGGGGCTCGAAGAATACAAATACTGGAAAAGAAGCAGGTGCTGATATCATCATTGGTCATGTAAGTAAAAGGATGTAGACATCAACTATGTCTAAGATTATTAAGGTGACTGACCTGCATACTGTGTCTCCGTTATGAGAAACCTCTTAAGTAATCCCACTACTAATGAATGAATATTAGAAGTAGATAAACTACAAAAGATCTGCTGCTCTAAAAAAAAAAAAAGGTCGTGTCTACATGCTGAAGATTTTAGAGAAAAAAGATTCAGTTTTCACATATGGAAAGATGGAGTGCAGAACTGGCAACACTTACAGTCTCACCAGGGACAATAGATAAAATCAAAACGTATGCGAGAGAATAGCTACTTGATTTCTGCAGTGATCTTGATAAGATTCAGCCAAAAAGATCAGAGAAAAATGTTCACTCTAATGTTGTAGATTTATAGTTACCTCAGACGGTAATATATTCCATATGTGTTGTCTGGTCATCGCAATTAAAAACACATAAAGGTAACCCACAAGGGTGTGTACTGTCCCCTTTATTATTTACATTATATACCAATGAATGTCATCATTCTTGAGAGAACTGTAACATCATAAGATGACGTTGCTGATGCTCTTATTACTGGTCTTGTCGTTAGTTAGAGGTAAGATAGTTTATCCCTTGGGACAATTTGGAAGGCAAAGAAAAAGGTTGAACAGAAGAATTTAAAAGATTAGAAAAGGAATTACAAGGGAAGCAGTTAGCAGGTGGGCTGTCCACCTAGCGGAGACCATGTTAACCTATAATGAGTAATTTACAGTCTTCTTAAAGATACTGGGGTAGATTTATAGATACAATGTAAAATTGTTAGTTGGTAAAGGTTTTGCTGAAAAAGAAAAGAGGTGGTGAGAGTCTTTCATGAGATGAAATATGGCAAGGCGGCTGGAGAGGATGGTACTGTATTTTGATTTTTCAAGAAACGGGGTGACTGTGTTGTTGATTGGTTTTAGATGTGTGTATGGGTCATGCAGAGGAGTCTGAGGACTGGAGGAATGCATGTATAGTGCCTTTGTACAAAAGAAAGGGAAAATAGGTTAGTATTCGAATTACAGAGGCATGCGTTTGTTGAGCGTTCCTGGCAAATTGTATGGAAGAGTAATGATTGAGTGGGAAATGACATGCACAGAGCATCAGACTGAGGAGAAATAATGTGGTTGCAGGAGTGGTAGAAGATGTGTAGATTAGGTGTTTGCTTTGAAGAATGTAAGTGAGACATACTTAGAAAAACAAGGATTTTTAGGTGGAATTTCTGGGTCTGGAGAAGGAATATGACAGGATTTATGGAGAGATGTGCTAGTAAGAAGAATATGGTTGACAAAGTCTAAGAGGATGTGCCAAAATGGTTTGGAAATATGGAGAGAACGAGTGAAGAGAGGCTAAGGGCGATAGATTTGTCAGAAACGGAAATAACAAACAAGGTGGAGTGGGGGGGGGGGGGGGCGAACATGCAGGAGGGTGAAAAGCGTGTACAGGATAGAGGAAACTGGAGCGATGCGGAATACAGGGAGTGACGTGCTGATAAGGAACTGAACCAGGGCATAATTGAAAATGAACATGCAGTAAGAGAAACGGGTTCTACTTATTCAGGAACAGGTAATGGTGATAAACAAGAGTAAGGAAAATGTATGATTTAAGGCGAAACTATTATAAAATTTTAGTTCTTGAGAACATCGTGGAATCTACATACGAGTGACAATCGTTCGTCTCCTTTATCAGTCTGTTATCCCATCCAATACTTCCACTGCTTCTGGCATGGAATTATAGGTTTGGTGGTCAGGAACAAGGTGAATAGGGTTTCTGAATATAATAGGATGGGTGGACGGTTGAGATAATGACACCATACAATGTACATCATCTGATCTTGACATCATACAGTGTACAATATCTGATCTTCATGGCAACACATTTTCTCATATTATCTGATCTTTATGCATGAATCACTACGATACAGGCGAAGGTTTTGTTTGAGTTACACAAGAACTTGTATATACGAAAAGATCTTTGATACCATCTAGTGCAAATTTGATCAGTAATTTTTCATCCTTAGGAAAATGCCACTAGTAGAGCATATGAGTTCATTTTATGTCGTCTTTACTCTTCTATTTTGATCATTGTCGCTGACAGTAAAATTCATGTTTGATTCTCCTTTGCCGTCTATAAGGTTTCATCTCGTGATTGATAAAGTTTTGACTGATAATGTTATAACCAGGGCACCAGTTGCGTCTGACCTTCAAGTGTTGGTTATCCAGCGTCTGGTCTTCCTCCCCCGAGAGACGCCTCTCCATCCTCGAGCGTCTGGCGTGGTCGTTGATGACGTGGTTCATCCAGTAGTCAATGAGGCCAGCTTCGATGAGCCGCTGCTGCATCATAGTGATCCGCGAACGAAGGGGAGAACCTTTCCTGGAAGGATTTTTTGACCAGTGAGCCAGTATATCTGCTGTGTGAAGATTGTTGTTAGTATGAACTTAATCTCTGTGTGTTTGATTGATTACTACACGTGTGTTACGGGAAAAAAAATTGACATCGTGTTGTGCCGTCTCTTAACTTTGTATATGGACTATATCTACCTTCTTATGCGTACACACACACACACACACACACACACACATACATGCACACACCAGCCTAAGCCAGGTACCCATTTGTGTACTAGCCCAAAAGGAAGGATAAACAGCTGGGTTGGGTGTAAGCAGCGCCGAGGATTCGAACTATATATACATATATTGTACAATAGCAGATTCGGGCCCTCTGGGCCCTTGTGTGTTCGTTCCAGCGGAGGTCCATCACACTTTCCCTTACTACCATGACGCCATCCCTCCCTGGCTACCACATCCTCCCTCACCACCACCGCCACCTCTCCCTCCCTCCCTGGCCGTCACACCCTGAACGAGAGATGGTCTTTATATTGGTATTATTACTCATCCCGCCATTTTCTCTCTCCATACCTCTCATAATGTCGGTATGACCTATCCCTAGTGGAGGAAAAGAGATCTTCCCGAAACTATTTCACCCCAGCAACCGGCAATTTCTATCCTACAAAGGAAATGGATGAATATTGGCAACTATGAATTAGGGTTAGTCATCATGCTTCTGGCAGCTTCCTCACGGCGTCTACTGACCGGAGGCGGACAGCGAGACAGGTGAGCCTTTTAAGAAGCAGACTCTGGAGGTTAGGCCACTATATATATATATATATATATATATATATATATATATATATATATCTGGGGATAGGGGAGAAAGAATACTTCCCTGTGTGTCATAGAAGGTGACAAAAAGGGGTGGGAGGGGGGTTGGGCTGGAAATTCTCCCTGCCTATTCTACTTTGCCAAAGGAATGAACAGAGACATGGGCCAAGTGAGGATTATTCCCTCTGAGGCTCAGTCATTATGCAAATATGCATAAAAAATATATATAATTGTTCCTGTTAACTGAAATAATTATTAGGAAGTCTCCACCTATATAAGCCTGTCCACACAATGTAAAGAGAGGAAAGTCAGATGTCAGATCACACAATTAGTGCTCACCTGCACTCCATGGGGATTATGAAGCCCCACCACTGCTACTTCTGTGTGTTTAAGGACCTCAACACTTTTACCTCCCCCACTCTGTCTGAGGATGTACAGAGTTTTGGTACCAGGGAGCGTACACGAAGTCAAATGTAACCATGGAAGTGGAAGTGAGTCATAGGATGGGTGAGGGGGCAAATGTTCTGGGAGATTGAGGGATGTGTGGTCTAGGAAGGCAAAATGGGTATGTTTGAAGGTATAGTAGTCACAGCAATGTTATGTGGAGATGAGGTATAGTTGATAGATGAGGATATTTGGAGAGTGGACATGTTGGAAATTAAATGTTTAAATAAGGGTGCGCTGAAGCGCTGAAATGGTTTGGGTATACAGAGAGAATGAGTGTTTTGAAGGATCGTTGAAAATGTTGGATGGCAGGGTGGCAAATGTTAAGTGTTTGGATTGGGGAGGTGTTTGAAGTGAAAGAGTTTTGGCAAGTGGATTGATGAAAAGATGAAGTGTGGCATGGCAACTGGAGAGGATGGGATTGCTGTAGAATTTCTCAAGTAAGGGTTGTATTGTTAATTGGATAGTTGGGAAGTCTGGTGTATTTATTTATGGATTACAGAATATTTTGTATACTGAAGAAACATCACAAACCTGTTTTTTCACTTTATTATTAATGATAAAATCACTCATTGATTTTTTCTGGGTGTGTTAGGGTTTTAGTGCATGTGAATGAGATAGGGTTGTAATAGCTTAAAAGTTTTAAATTATTTAGTTATCATGGGATATATTTAATTTTTCTCTTTCAGTATGACGAGTTCCCGCCTTCAGACTTCCCGTGTAGTGATACTATTAATGGTGGGAGTGAGTGCAGTGGTAATGCTTATGTACTTACATCTGGCAAAGGAAGTTTGTTACCTTCGCAACTATATCCATTCTCATCGTAAGTTAACAGTACATAAGGTAATTTCGATCAGTTTGGGCATTTTTGGTAATTTTGATTTCGATTATAGAGATGCGTCTCCTATCTTTATCATGGCAGGTGATAATTTACATAGATATTATGAGATTTGTAATCCTTAGTATTAATCTTTCAGAATCAGATAAAATTTGTGTGATCTTCAAATCATTAGATTTCATTGAAGGTCACCGCTTTATAAATTAAGATGGCTTTTTTGTGGAGAACATAAATGTTTTAAAAAGAAAATAATGTTTATTAAGAAAGATGTAGATTTTTTACTACTAATGAAATTATTACAACATGTTAATTGAATCAAGTCATTTTGCTGATATGATAATTTTTAGTAACATTAGCCTCTGTTGTTAAGTTGATCTTTTTAGTTTAGTTTTTCTTGACAAGTGGGTTTGTATTGATACACTATGACTTATCCGTTTGTCATTATTAAAAGGACTTTGGATATTAATATGGTATGTAGGGGATGGTGGAGAAATGTCAGGCATATTAAGTGGTCAAAGTAAACCTTGGAATACCGTAGCTTTTTGAGTGAAGTTGTGGATGGAATGCCCTCCTATTGGTATATTTTGCATGACATCGAGAGATTAGATGATTGCAAGTGAGAATGTCGTTCGTTTGTTCTATACTCTTCCTCACAAAGCAGGAAAGGCAGTTAAAAGTTCACAGCTGATCGTCACTGTGAAAAGGAAAAAGTCTGTTTTTAAGCACATTCATATCTATACAATAGATGGTTTTATCCCATCATTATTACCAGTAATGCTTTTGTACGTAATTGCCTTGGCCATAATAAGATAGCATTAGAAATGAACAAATAATGGCCTTGTTTGTACACACCCACTCTTCAGATGTTATGTATAGTTTACTGAAACCAGTACCTACCATCTACATTCAAGACCTATAGACTGCTTTGTAGTTCATCTTGACTGTTTCATATGCCATGGTTTAACTCATTGACAACATATAACTCCCCCATATACAACATTGATCCCTTTAACTTTCTCCCTTGCACTCTTCTTGCCCTCATAAATGTTCAGGCCCTAATCCTGTGAAGCTTGAAAATTTTCACTGCATCTTTCCTTCTTGGTATCTCCTTTCCTTTTGTCCCCTACACCTTTTACAAGATCCTTGCTGTAAGTCTTTCCTCTTTCAGCCTTTTCATTTTTCTGAACCATTTTTAGGACACCCTGGTTAGCTCTCTCTCAGGCTGTGCTTATCACCACACCTCTGTTGTACTCTCATTCTATACATGATCTACCTGCCTCACAACTTGTTCTCAGACATTACATTTCCAATGTGTTCACCCATTTTCCTTACCTTTGCATCCGAGGCTCATATATATATCACCTAGCCTTCCTAGCCCTTTTATGTTTCCTCAAGACCTATATTTCTCGCTTCAAATTTTTCAAAGCAAGCAAATGGTGTACAAACCCTCTTCATCTCTTGAAGCCACGATCTTTCTCACTAGTCAGATGTTCTGTGTTTTCTCCTACTCTCTCAGTCACTACTTTCTGCTATCCCATATGAGGTATACCCAGTAGCCTTTTACCTCTGTCATTTGAGAATTCACTTTTATCTTTATCTGGAACAAATCTTTTGGCCTTCTTGATTCGGTTTTGAAATAATTTCAGATGAATATTATAATTCCAGGAAGTATCAGCAGTAGCAGCCACAGTGGCATTAGCAGTGAGAAGAAGAGTAAAGGCTTCAATAGGAGTGCTAGTAACAGCAGTGTCCTTGACCTGGAGAGCTTAATTGTAATCTATAACAGAGTCCCAAAGACGGGATCCACCTCCTTTATTGGATTAGCGTATGATCTGTGCTCAAAGAACAAATTTAATGTTATTAATGTAAACACGACAAAGAAGAATCCAACTCTGTCCTTAACAGACCAGGTATAGTAATAAGATGTATTGGCAATACATTTTTTGTAATCCTTTATTGATATAAGTCCTAGATTATGTTCTTGATATTTTGTAAGTAAATGGTAATGCTTTATACTTTAGAGGTAAAACATTAACAGATCGTGTGACTTTGTATGGATTTGTATACAGATCATGTGACTTTGCATTGTTTTGTAATTGATATACCTGTCATTTTTATCATTTTCAATTGCTTCTGATGTATATAAAAGCTCTTGCTAAATCCTCACATGAACCTTTGTTGGCATTTTCTTACAGTTGAATTTTTGAAGTAAGCTTTCATTTACCTTCTTTTCTTTCCATATTAAGTTAAGTGTAACTTTATCTAGCTTTTTACTATATTCATTTATATCTTGTGTTTATTTGGTCTTTGTGTTTTGGATTTTACTACTAGACTTCCCTGGGATCATAAGACATGTTATGTATTACACTGCTCTGCTCATCATGTGATGTGTGATTGGATCATGCCATCATTTGAAATTCCAGTAGCTGGTTGCTTCCACCAGTTACCCATAGGTGTCACTAGCAGCTTACTGCTACACATGGAAAAAGTCTCGCATCTTTCACCCATAAAGTCTCATGGGAGGTGCATTTGTGACAATTTAATATGGTGACTTGTATGTGCCCACTGTCGTAAACTACTCATGATACACAGTGTGTTCGATAAAGAGGAAAGCTTGTATGCATTATGATTTGTTATTGATGTATATGATAGGAAGAGAAATACGTGTTTGCAGATGAAAGAGTAGAATTAGAATATTTCTCGGCCTTTTTGACAACAAAAAATTGTAATCCTGTACTGTAGCGCTCAGTGGGATGCATTAGAATCCTAAGAATTTTGTTTTGGTTATAGCTTTACACTGGCTGACATGAATTCAGTTTCATTTATATAAACTGTGGAATTGTGAACCATTTAGATGGCAATCATTTCACACTATGCAATTACAGTCAGTTATAAAGTAATCATTCAAACAGTTGCTATTCTTTCACTCATTTTTTTTTCATGGCAGTAGTATTCTAAGATGAATTTGGTGTCTGTAAATGGACTTTCATTATCACTTTGTAACTTGTTACCACATTTAATGGAATCTGGTTCATCTGATATTGCTCAAGCAATACAATTTATCAGCTACATTTCAAAATCTCTTCAGATGCGACTGGTATACAATGTGTCCAACTGGGAAGAGAAGAAACCAGGAATATATCATGGGCACCTTGCATACTTGGATTTCAACAGGTGAGGTGGCTTTTTGTTTGAACTGAATTTTACTGTCATTTAGATTTGTCTGGAGAGAAGATAGCTCTCATTTTGACAGTTTCCCAGTTACTGAAAGTATAAAGCAGTGACATCTTTCTTTCTGTAACACAGGTTTGGTGTCAATGTGCAACCACTGTACATCAACATAATTAGGAATCCCCTAGAACGCCTTGTCTCTCACTATTATTTCATCCGATATGGTGATGATCTTAAGCAGCAGCGTGTGTACAAGAAGATGGGTGACAAGATGGTAATATGCTTATTGACATTTTTTGACTATGTTAGTTACAATTTTTAAATTTGAGGTGACACTCTATTCATTCTTAGTCATTTACAGCAAAGCAATGCAGTAAACTCGCTGACATTAGGTGTAATTTAGGTTGCTATTAGTTGCCAAAATGAAAATTTTGTTATTGACACTGAATTCAGAATGGACAGTGATATCTCCTTATATATGATGTTTGGGAATATAGTGAACATGGAGGAGAGAAGATGGGATGGAAAGAGAATGATGATTGTGGAGGAATGTGGTATTTGAATGATATCATTTACAAATGGGGCCTTGTTTGTCTTTCCTAGCGCTACCTCGCACACATGAGGGGGGAGGGGGTT
>JAUTXX010524352.1:0-11275 GCA_032273605.1 Panulirus laevicauda | reverse complement strand
TCTTGTGAAATGAGGGAAGGTACTAAGGGACACAGTGTAGTGAAAATCGCTGTTGAACAGAATGTTAATTGACGAGGATGATATCTTTAGCAATCGTGACTCGCGTTTAAAGATATCAAAACTTAACCCACTCCTCGTTAAAGATTGAGTGTAGGTTCCACTTTTCCTTTGTTGTAACCAATAATTCGGTAATGACTTTGAATAACAAGTGTTGGGGTGGACATATTTTCCTCTTCCCACAGCAGGTCCAATAGGATGATGCTAGATTGATGAGCATAATTTCTGGTTTAGTTTGGTCTAACGATACATCTACTATTGTCACTACTGTTATCTAGTGATATACTCATTTGAGACCACTCAGCTGGTTGCTTGAATGTTCATAAATCCTACTCACAGCTTTGGTGATCTCATTAATTTTGATCACATACATGAGGGTGTGTTCAGTGTTTACCCGTAAATGTTTTCCTGTTAGTCTATAGTCTCGAGGTAACACCACTGAACCGAAAAGCTACAAGCTTTTGTAAACCCAAACGAAGTCCCCAGAATTTCATCTCTCAAGTCAGTGGCCTCTCAACTCACCGGTGATGCTCTTATTCTGGTGAGCCAATTCCTCAACAACAGTCTGCTTATCTGTTTAGTTATCTACTACAATGATGAGTGCAGGGCACGGGCCAAACTATCCCTGGAGAGGGTGTTAGCAATATCATGTTAATCTGGGCCGCGAGATCCTTCAGCAGGGTTACCAACATCCGTATTTAATTGAAATCCATCATATGATTGGAGTTCAGTGCAGCCAACTCCTCATTCGTAATAACGAGTGCATATCCCAAGTTGTCGACTAGTCTGCCAGCCCTGACCTCTATTTGGAGGACCAGCTGGCTGTGAGCAGGAAAGCTGACATGCCAGTTGGGTGGCGAAAATTATGAGAACGCTTGCAACACAATGGACCACTACTAATCTTTGTAAAGTAGATCTTCTATATAAATAGCATCTTTGTCGATACTTAAATCTCATGTAAGTCATTCTCGTAATACCTGATCTATCAGAAATTTCATGACCATTCCAACTCTTGTCAAAACTATTTTCTATTCATTTTCCACACTGGAGGTGCGTTAGACGATATAGACCTTAAAATGTAATGCGAGGAGGGAACTTCAGTACCTTGTGAGTGAACCAGAGTGGAGGATTTAGGTACAGTAATGTTCAAGATGAAGCACGTTCCGTATAGTCTAAAAGTTGTAATTGATAAGTGTGCTATGTTAAAGTTTTTTCAGCTACTGAATGTTTCAGTTTATAACAGTGGATCATTTCTACCACTGCGGAAGGACCAAATTTGTTTTTTCACTTAATCATGACTAGCTGGCTTCACAGACATTTGCAACCTTGTCCCATGATGGACTGTTTATGATCTGACGCATTACGTCCTACTAAAATGTTCAGAGGATATTACGCTGTATGATGTTGAAAATTTTGAGTTCTGGTCATAATGTTATTTTTCTATTTCAATCTGTTTGGCTGGCTGACAGAAGTATGTGGGAGTTGTATACCTACAGATGACGCCTATCCACATGGACTCGGATGTCCTGGGTCATACTTGGCCAAAAACAGTTGAGTATAACATGTTTCAGCGTCTAATCCGTGCCAGGACGAGCACTGCCGAAGACATCGTGCAACAGCTTCAGAACAATCTACAGTCTAGACTATGATCTTTGGGACAACAATTTGCAAGAATATTCACCCCTTACAGTGAGGGAGTACAATGCCTGACTGTATATTACGTTATTAGTATTTTCAGTTTCTTTCCTTCCCAGTAAGTGAGAGAGCCTCACCTTTCAGGAAGCATATCAGTAAACCATAGTAGAAGTTTTGTAACCGTGAAGTGCTACTTCTTCCTCATCAAAGATATTGTTCGAAGGTATGACTACCGCGATATATCACTACAGTGCATCTATAGCAGTATCTACTTTAATAAAGAGGTGATCAAAAGTGATTTTCACTTGCGGTTCTTATTCTTAAATACTTACACCTCTGGTATGTGATCTGTCGAAACTACACCTCCAAATACTACAGCCAAGGCATGCGGCTGCATAAGAAAGTAGTTGAATTCTGACTTACACAGCGTCCTACAAGCATAAACGACTGGAATTCGTTTGTCATTACTCGTTCTCAGATAGAGAGTAGCCAGGGAGTCAGTGGATCACCTTGGGATGAGTAAAACCTCATCAAGGGTACATGAAATATTCTGTTAATAATTTGAAGTTTGTGAAGTATAATTCATATGATATGAAAATCAAACTTTATATGGTTACTCAATAAAGGTTTTAGAGTTTTTTTTATTTTGTGACGATGCACATAATGTAGTAGGAAAACGAAAATGAGAGTAACGATGAGTGTGAAAATAACAGTCACCAGCCAACCAAAAAAAGGAAAAGCTTTCAGAACTACTGACCTAGTCCTTTGCAAGAGATGACTATCACCAGAATGAAAGATCCTGAAAAATCTGAAAAAAATAATACCGGCACAGTGGTAAGAGCTCCCTTAAAAAGGTTAAAAGCTTCCTGTTGGACTTTATTCCATTCAAAGTTTTGATCCTATTTGAACTTATCTGTCCAAAGGTCTGGTTTTATTTACAAAATCTCTTTTTACCTCCCATGTCTTATCGTCAAACGTATTGATTCCTAATTCATTTTCTACAGTTCCCAGAAAGTCCAAGTCCATGGATGGCTTGATCTCTTAAGACCTGCTTCCCCCAGTCTCCGAGAGACTGTATCAAGTTTGTCCAGATGTTGAACAAAATCTTTAAACATCGCAATGATGTCATTTGAGCTGGCCATCAGAGCACTACCCAAGAGACCTTGAAAACAGTGTTCATGAACCGTGCAAACGTAATAAGACAAGTCCTTAACCTAAATGACATTTTTCTAAACTGAAATTGTCCCTGAGACTCAGAAAAGGCAGTCGAGTGTTTGCTGTCTTATGACATGTCCTCCTGTAAGAGGCTTCGTTTAAGGTCAATGATCTTTTTTTTCCTTTGTCCTATTTTTCGCAGCAGATGAGATGCGACATGATAGGTAGAGAAAATTGGTCAGAGGTGCTTACTTCACTAAGACTTCTACATTCACTTAGAGGGGGATATCTCCTTCAGCTGTAGGAAGAGATAAGGGAGGAATCCAAAATCTTTAACTAGGCTCGATGATTATGTTTTACATCATTTTATCGGCAACAACATTACGTGAGGTAAACTGATACGCATACTAGCTTGAACAATCTGGTGCGACTAATGTTTTTCGTGCAACAAGGCTGCAGCATTGAGACTGGGCTGTTTCAAGCCAAATGGGGTGATATAGGGTACTCCAGGACTTACTACTTTTACAGTGGTCATGAGTTTGAGTCTGAAATAAATACGTTATGCTAATGCTGCTTGTTGCAACGGTATTCAGCCTTTCCTATTCATCTTAGACTTTGCGGTGTGTGTTCCCCTTTGAAAGGTGATGACATCCTGGCATCTGTTGAACAGGCAAATGACTATGGTATTACCTGTAACTTTAAAAATGTGATCGAATAAGTGATAAAAGGGTAAGGGAGAGGTGTGATGATGAGAAGAGTGTTGTTGAGAGAGCTAAAGAGGATGTGCTGAAATGGCTTGGAGATACGTATAGTGGGAATGAATAATGACAGGTTGACAAAGAGGATATATGTGTCAGAAGTGGAGGCGAAAAGAAGATCAAACTGGAAATGAAATAATAGAGCGATGAATGTATTGAGTGATAATGGCCTGAAGATGCAGGAGCGTAAGGTGTGCACGGAACAGAGCGAATTGGAACGATGTGGTATACAGGGGGCAACGTGCTTTCAATGGATTGAACCAGGACATGTGAAGCGGGCGGGGAAACCATGGAAAAGTCTGCGGTGCCTGGTTGTGGATAGGGGACCGTAGTTTCGGTGCATTACACATGACAGCTAGAGAATGGATGTGAACGAGTGCAGCCTTTCTTCGTTTGTTCCTGGCGGTAACTCGCAAACGTGGGAAACGGAGGACAAGTATGAAAAAAGTAAAATTAAAGACCCCTGAGTTAGTAATGATTCCTGTTATTCTGCAGAAATCAGATAGAGAGAGTAGTGATTCACAGTGTCTGTCCCTTGTCAAAATAAATCTAGCAGGTGAATTTGATAAACCAAGATTCCCGACCTTTCTAAATGAATGACCTCTTACTGTGAACTAGTGGTTCATGAGGTTACGTGTATCTACTGTCCCTCACAGCCACTTACAAGCCACTGGAGCATGCAACCTGAAGGAAGGGTACGAATCATGTGGTTCGGTAATGGAATTAATGCCACGGCAGAGAGACACCTGCTAGCCTGTCAGCAGGAGCTATGTACGAATCCACGAGTTATTATTATTGTTATTACAATTTTCTTCAAGGGTGAAATATATGCACCGTGCAGGAAGACGTGCCAGTGTCTAGGTTAGATATCCAAGGAGTGCGTTCTCACGAACTGAAGGCCGAAACCGTCAACAATGTGAAGGTTCAGGCATGACCAAGAAATGAGTAGCCGCTGCGTCCTACGTCAACGGTTATGACAACTAGGGCAGTGCCACCAACATCCATGATGGATATGTTGCCTTAATCACCATCATTGGTTGCTCGCTTCTAACGTAACCTTCGCCTCCTAACGTCATACCACAGTCCAACGGGCTAGTCTCGTCCACGAATGCTATCAGGCTGCGTGCATCTGATCCATCCCATGTACGTGGGACTAGCATTAAAGTTGATTATCAGTCGTAGGGACCCTTTATAACAGGGGTTCACATTACTAGCCGACTTCTCTCCGGCTTGGCCTCCATGTTTGCCCCACTGTTGATGATGAGTCTCTGATCGACTGGCATAGCACTGCAGCAGCCCTGCGCAACCTGCAGGCAGCTTGACTCCATTTCACAAGTTGGTCAGTAAGGAGGAGTCTAACAAGAACCTATGAAATGTCCATATTGATGAATCACATTAATGGGTGTATACAGGGAGAAACGAGAGGCCTAGTTGACTAGAGGCCGGGAGAAACCTTGAGCCACGCTCTATATGGTAAAGGAACGGTGCGGACGAAGTGATGGCACCGCCGGGTATCTTTACGGACGAAATGACTGACTACTTGATCTAGAAGTTGACGGCAGTGATCTGACTTAGTATCCGCTCTATTGGCCTCGTTCATGAACGGCGAGACTTGTAAGATGTCACTTTATGTCCACTTGTCCACTTTATGCACATAAAGTCCTTGACATACTTCGGAAGCCATGAGGACACCGTGCTGTATACAGCCTCGCCGCCTAACCCTTGAGTTATCATGACGAGTCATCTAGCTGGCCCAGAAATGTTTTATCATTGTCAGTCGTGTCATGAACCACAGCAGCCAACTTATGATTTACCGGGAGAACACGAACACAATTCAACTTGAAGTAGCCTGACGTGTAAGGAATTAAACTGTCTCCCGGTCACGCAAATCTTTAAACTTCCTCAACTCAATAACCTTGCGTGTGTCACCATGATTAATGCGAACGAAATAATATAGAGTACCAAGCACTTTTAGGGCACTTACAAGTACCTCGGGACTTATGTGTACCGTGAGGAAATGATGAGTACCACGGGTCTGGTAAATACCACGGAGACTAGTGAGTATCACAGGGACTGGTGAGTACTATATAGACCGGTTAATACCAAGGGGATTGGAGAGTAACTCTGGAACTGGCAAGTGCACTAAGACAACTTGTGAGAAACACGAGAACTATTGAGTACCACGGGAACCTATGAGTACCACAGGACCTGATGAGTTTCATGGAAGATTAGTGAATACCTCGGGACCGTTGAGTACCATGGGGGACTGGTGTGTACCACGAGGACTGCTGAGTACCTTTGGTGATTGTTGAATACCAAGGTGGACTGGTGAGTACCATGGAGCTAGCAAGTGCAATAGTGATTCTTACGGCTAACAAGTACCACAGGAACTTGTAGGTAACACGGGAGACTAGTGAGCACCATAGGGACTAGGGAGTACTATAGATAGAAAACTGATGGATTGTACAAGTGATGATAAGCACCATGAAGGGATGGTGAGTACCACAGGGGCTGGTGAATAGCACGAGAAACAGATCTGCACTAAAGGGGGACAGGTGAGTACCATGGGGCTGGTAAGTGTCGTTTGGGAACTGGTAAGTCATACTGTGATTACTGAGTATCAAGGGGACTGGTGATGAGGACCGACTCCGATGAGTACCACGGGAGATTAGTTAGTACTGCAGGGGCTAATGAGTATCATGGGTGACTGTGAGTACCACGACGATTGGAGAATACCACGGGGGATTGGTGAGAATCATGGGGAAATATGAACACCGTTGGGGGGGGGGGGGATGCTCGTGAATGCCAAAGAGAACTGGTGAATACCACAGGTCTGGTAAGTGGCCAAGGGTGAAAAGGTGAGTAACACGCGAACTATTGAGTACTACGGGGTACCGGTAAATACCACAAGAATTGGTGAGTACGACGGGAGACAAGCAAGTACCACGGGGATTGGTGAGTACCACAAGGGGCTGAGCGTACCACGATAGAATGAAGAAGATTTTGGTGGACTGGTGAATACTATGGGAGAATACTGAGAACCGCAGTGGAATGCTGAATACCACAGGGGAGTGGTGGGTACTGCGAGGGGGTGGCGAGTACTACGATGGAGCTCATGAGCGTCAGTGGGGACTCACGAATATTACGAGGCCTCGCGAATGCAACAGACGACACGTAAGTGTAGTTATGTATGGGAAATTCCTCCAAGAATGGCAACACTGAGGAGTGGTGAGTACCATGGGGCACAGATGAGTTAGTACCAAGGGGCTGGTAAGTGCAGCAAGGCGATCGGTGAGTACCATCAGTATTACGAAGATTTGTGAATACCTCCGGAAACAGGTGAATACCACCGGGTATAGGTGAATATCACTGGGAACTGGTCCCACCGGTGATTGCTACCGCCGGGGACTGGTAAGAGCAATCGAAGAGTGGTGAGTACACCCGGGGACTAGTATATCCGAGGACTGGTGAGTGCCACCGGGTATTGATATCGCCGAGGACTAGTCAGTGCCACCGGGATTGATGAACTCCTCGGAGGACTCATGAGTACCCCTGTTGACAATAAGTAGGTGAATACTGTGGGAAATAGGTGAGTAGTAAAGGTGCCTGGTGAGTACTAATGGAACTCGTAAGTATCAATGGAAGTCGTGTACCACGAGGGAATCATGTGTACCACGAGGAGACTAGTGAGTCCCACAGGGAGACTAGCGAGTACCACGGCAGGTCTATAGAATACCATGCCTGATATTTATTCAGTAAACCTACGTGGTTTTGCTTGAACTTGCAGATATGATGTGGTGTTTGAGATTTGTCAGTAGCTAGCTGTACGTAATGGCACAGGTGTGTCCAACTGGTACGTTTTGGTACAGTTTTGTTCTATAGATATTTTTTGGTACATATTTTGTCCAACAGATATGTATGTATTGGTACATATGTTGTCTAATAGGCATGCTTTGGTACAGGTTTGTCCGATAGTTATGTATTGGTACAGATGTGTCCAGTAGATAAATATTGGTAGATGTACGTCCAACAGGTACACCTCTTTGTGCAGATGTGTTCAATGGAAATATATTGGTTGAGACAAGTCCAATTAGTACGTGTAGTGAGAGATTTGTCCAATGAGTAGCTATTGATGCAAATGTGTCCAGTATTAGCATAGATGTGTCCAACTGGTAGGTATTGGTAGAGATACGTCTAATACGTACGTATTGGTAAGGATGTGTCCAACAGACAGAGATTTCTCGTGCAGTTCCGTATTGGTATAGATGCATCTTATTGATATGTACTCTTACTTACGTGTCCAATTGGCATTATTGATACAGATCTGTCCAATAGGTACATATAGGTACAAATGTGTCCAGTAAGCACGTATTGGTACAGATGTTTCCAATTGTTACTTCGTGGTACAAATGTGTGCAATAGGTAGGCACTGGTACATAAGTGTCCAATATGTACGTACGGTTGAGATGTGCCGGAAAGGTATCTTTTGGTACAGATGTGTCGAAGGTATGTACTGGTACAGTGGAGTCTAGTAGGAAGGTATTGGGTACATATTTGGTACAGATATATACAACACACACATAATGGTACAGAAGTGTCCAACTGGCACCTTTTGGTACATATGTTTCAAATAGGTATGTGTCAGTACAACTGTGTCCAATAGGTATGTATTGGTTCATATTTTTCCATTAGAAACGTATTGGTACAGATGTATCCAATAGGTAGGTATTGTTACAGGTGTGTCCAAAAGTTTTCTAATGGTAGTGATGGATACATATAAGTCAATATTAGTCCAACAGATTGGTAATGTTACAATTGTATCTGATAAGTAACTATTTATACAGACATGTCCAATTGGTATCTATCAGTACAGATGTGTTAAATAGGTACGTATTGGTATAGATGTGTCCAATAAATACGTATTGGTACGTATATGTCCGGTAGGTACGTAAGGGAACAGGTTTATCCATGGGGTACATAATGGTAGAGATGTGTCCAATAGCCAGGTATTGGTGCAAATGTATTTAATACGTACATATTGACACATATATGTCTAATAGGACATATTGGTACTGATGTTTCCATCAGATATGTATTTGTACATATGTGTCCAATAGGTAGCTATTGGTATATATGTGTCCAATAGTTACATAATGGCACAGATGTGTCCATTAGGCATGAACTGGTAAAGATTTTCCCCTGAGTACCTGTTGGCACAGATGTGTCCAATAGGCCAGTGTCTGTAAAGACATTTCATATATGAAATCATCCAATAGGTACGCGTTTGTACACATGTGTCAGAGAAGTAGCTGTTAGTAAAATGTGCCTAATAGGTATGTACTGGTTTGTCCAGTAGGTGCGTATTGGCACAGTTATATCTAATAGGTATGTATTGTTAACGGTGTGTCCAGTATGTATGCATTGGTACAATTTTTGTGTAATAAGTACGGATTGGTACAAATGTGTCCAATATTGACGTTCCAATTCATACATATGTGTCCATTAGGTACACATTGGTACATATTTGTTCAGTTGGTGCAGATGTGTTCAATAAGCTCGTATTGTTACAGATTTGTCCAAAAGGTACTTATTGGTACAGATGTGTTCATTAGGTACGTAATAGTTCAGATGTGTCCAGCAGGAGACTAATGGTACATATGTGTCCATTAAGTACTCAATGTTACAGGTGTGCCTAGTAGGTAAGTCTTGGTACATATATTTCCAATAGGTACGTATCAGTACAGATGTTTCTAAAAAGTACATATTGGTCTAGTCTGTGCAATTGGTACGTATTAGTATAGTTATGTCCAATAGGTTAACATTGGTACAGGTTTGTCCAAAAGATGTATACTAAGAAAGATGTGTCCAGTAGGGACATACTGGTAAAGATGTTTCCATGGGTTCACATGTGTGCAACATGAACGTATGGTACAGATGTGCCCAAGAAGTTCGTATTGGTGCGGAGGTGTCCAAGAGATTTGCAGCGATACAGAGTAGGTACGAAGTCAAGTAGGTACGAAGAGGTACAGATGTGCTCAATAGGGAACTAACTCTACAGATGTGTACGTTTTGGGACGAATGTGTTCAGTTGTACGTATTGGTACAGATGTGTCTAACAATTACATATTGCTACAGGTGTCCAATAGGTATTTATTGGTACAGATTTGTGTAATAGGTACACGTAGCATAAAAACGATCTTTACATTAATGAGCGACAGGTCTCAAAATGATCACCCGAGAACTTTAAGATGTTGTTATACCCTCAGATTTTTTAGCTCTTATGTCATATCATGTCACTTTGAAAGTGTCAAGATCTTTTTTGTGTTGCGTGGAAGTAGTGGTACATGTGTGTGTAACAGGTCCTTATTGGATGAGAGGTTCCAGTAAGTACGTATTGGTGCAGATATATCCTATAGTTAAGTATTGGTAGAGATGTAGCCGATAGGTACATACAGGTACAGATGTGTCAAATAGATACCTGTTAGTACAGATTTGTCTAGTAGGTACCTATTCATGCAAGTGTGTCCAATATGTACAGTATTGATAAAGATATCCCCATTAGTTACGTATTCATACTGATGTCTCCAATAGGTACCTTTTGGTACAGATGTGTGAAATAGAGAACTGTTGTTATTAATGTGTTCAATTTGTACTTAATGGCACAAATGTATTCAGTAACTAACTGTACAGATGTCTGTAATGGGTAATCATTGGTATAGATGTCTGCATTATTTGAGCATTGGTACAGATGTGTCTAATAAGTAGGTATTGGTACAAATGTGTCCAGTAGATTTGTGTTGATACAGAAATGCCCAGCAGAGACATATTGGTACAGATGTGCCCAATAGGAAGAAATTGGTAGAGACGTGTCCAATAAGTACGTATAGGAACAGATGTATCAGCTGCATACGAATTGGAATAGATGTTTCCAATAAGTACGTATTGGTACAGATATGTCAAATGGTACACATAGGTACAGACGTTTCCAATAGGTATATATTGATACATATGTGTCCAATAGGTACGTAACAGCGCACTGCGTCCAATAGAAATGTATTGGTACAGATTTGTCCAATAGCTGCTTACTGGTGTAGATTCGTCCAAGAGGTACCTACTGGTACAACTGTGTCCAACAGGCACCTATTGATACAGGTTTGACCACTAGGAAACAAGTGCTACTGATATATTCATTAGTGATGCATTAATAGAAATGTTTTATTGGTACCTATTGGTACAGATGTGTCCAATATGTACCTATTGGTACAGATATGTCCAATTCGTACGTATTGTTACAGAAATTTCCATTGCTCTAATAGGTATGTGTTGGTACATAGGTGCCAAGTAGGTACTCATTAGAACATATGCGTCCAGTAGGTACATATTGATACAAATGTGTCCAGTGGGTAAGTATTGGTTCGGATGTGTTTACATGAATTTGCATGAGAAAGACAGACAACAGAAGGACTGATTGGCTCACGACTGGGTTGTCTGGTTGAATAAAAGATTAGGAGTTTCATTTGATAAGTACAGTCGCCTCCACAACCAACCGGGACAGCCGGCTTTGTCAATCCTGTCTTTCCGCGAAGTGTGAACCCAGAGAGTATCTACCATCTATTTCGAAGCTTTCATTTCAAGCTACTTCCAAGCTTTCGTTATCCGGAGCTTCGCTT
>JAUTXX010524351.1:0-20956 GCA_032273605.1 Panulirus laevicauda | reverse complement strand
TTTCATCGTGCAATTCACTTATCGTTATTTAATTCTTTGATCATCCGCACAGTAAATACACCAAAATAAACATCTTTTTCATCTTTAATTACAGTCCAGAATAACAGAGAAACGTTTCGTTTGATATACATTAACTGAGGAGTACGTGTTTGAGGATAAACTAATGCACACACACACACACACACGCGCACACACACACACACACAGACACACATGCACAAGCCAGAATCTAATTCGGACATTAACAGAAAACTATTCGAATCTAAACATCGAAATAACGTTGTCCCCACAGGGCACACTGTAGGTTTAGCACCCTGCTGAGGTCGTGTCTGGCAGCTCTCAGTTATTACAACCTCCGAGCAAGATATAAAATTCTGCGGTGATGCAGGGGTTGTGGAAGAGTGCGTTAACAAAGGGCCTCACTGGGTGTCAAGGTTGTGAGTTGGGAAGTACAGCACGGTGGAATGAGGAATTCGATGAGAAAAGAAGACGTTGGATGAAGGCGGAACTCTCCAGAAATTAGTGACAGATGGAAGACACACGGTGCAGAATATAATATTCTGAACCGAAATAAAAAAGAAATTGATGATACAATTTATTTTATGATACAAAATGAATGCACCAAAGAAAGATTTTTGTCACTGAGATATTTACAGTATAGGGCTGCTGTTTATTAAATAGAAATTGATTGGTAAAGGAAATCTGTATGTAATGTCACACATCTCATACTCAGGTTGACTTCCTCATTTAAGGTAATTTCTCTGGTTTTGTATGTGGCTTGGTCTTGAAACAGGGTTTTGGTATTTTTTTCCTCTGAACTGTACACCTCATCTAAAAGATAGGTCACTTTGTTGTATATTTGGTCATCTTAGATTAAACTGGTATCATGAGACTAGCACTTATTATGACACTGATATTTTTATTTAAGTTCAGATCTTAAGCATTGATTTTTGTTAGAACATATATTTATGAATGCAGCTTCATTACAGTTTGGTGATATTTAGTTGCATTACCTTAAGTGGGAGCATGCATGTCCTGTGGACAGTTTATTTTTCCATTTGTTTTAATTGTAAGAAAATTACTCATCTCCTTGGGGAATCTTAAGCTCCTTTGTTAGTTTTAAGTTTAATGTGGATTTGGATAAACCTTGCAATATTTTCATATATATTTATTTTATGGGTTGTGATTCAAATATTTTGGAATTTAGGCTAATTTATGTATAAATAAGGAATTATCCTATTGGTGGATTTGAAACTTGTCTTGAAAGTTTCCTTGCAAGTCTCAATAGAGCCTTGTCATACTATGTGGATTGAAATTGTTATTGATTTTTCAACCAAGTACAGTAAGCTGAGCATGGCTGACACTGGCAACATGTTTCATAATGTCTTTGGTTTCCAGTGTCTTTGGGCCAAAGAAAATATTAAAGCAGCAAACAATTTTACCAGGAATTCAACTCTTTGTCACTTTTGTCACCAGAGTTAAAATGATAAAAGTATTACTTTTACGGTGAAATATACAATATGTTGAAGAAATTGCTTGAAAATAAAGGATAGGCTTCTAATTTGCAATGAATACCGTGAAAGAATTAATGTAGAGGAAATGAAGCTTATATTTAATTATGATGGGCGAAAGTAGTCATAGTAGAAAACAGCTGTCTTGTAGGAAGAAATGAGTTTGTCTTGTACAAGTGTTGATTATGCAGTAGTTACACCTTTGTTTACTTTGTAGTTTGAGGCAGAGTTGCAGTTTTCACCATGGTGCATTATTGGGAGGTGTTATCCCTGGTTATAGGAGAGAAGGAATGATACTCATGTATCCTTGCTTGTCATAGAAGGTGATTAAGAAGAGTAGGAATTGTATGAGCTTATGAATTAAGTTTCAGGGATCATAATGGGCTTGAGATTTACATAGCTGTTTCATTTCAAGAACTTTAGAAGGGTATAGAAGGATTTTATTGTATTAATGTTGAAAATCTGTTGTATGTAATTGTTGGGATTTGATGCAATATTAAAACAGATTCATGGTTTTAAAAATCCACAGGCATTCCTCAGTAAATATGTGGATGAGACTGCCATCAACATACGGCGCTCACAGTCTGAAGATGATAATCCCCCAACTCCCATACCTCTGGATGATACACTTTGGCCCACCCCAAAAGCAGCCTCACCAGCCCGTCATGGACCCATGACACCACCAATATCATCAAACCCACACACTCCAGCCAGCCCACACCCGGGTGGTATGACTCAGGTTTGTTAACTGATTTATTGATTTGCAGTTTCATGTAATGGTTGGCCAAGTGAGGATTTCCCTCAAAGGCTCAGTCCACTGTTCTTAACGCTATTTCGCTAATGCAGGAAATGGCGAATAGTATGAAAGAAATCTCTCTTTTTAAACCAGGTATTCCCAATCACTAGTCCTTTTTTAGCACACAAATGCACAAGCTCTTCACCATTTCCATTTACAACACTGAACACCGCATGTACACCAATTATATCCTCAACTGCCACATTACTCACCTTTGCATTCAAATCACCCATCACTATAACCCGGTCTTGTGTATCAAAGCTGCCATCACACTCACTCAGCTGCTCCCAAAACACTTTAATTATATATTCCTACAGTATGAGCAATTCAGCTAATTAAGAGAAATGTTTTGGATATTAAGGAAATAGAAAATTTACTGATTGAGTCATATTGCTCCCCTTGATAGGTGTTACTGAACTCCACTTGTTTGTGGTTACACTGCAAGTGAAAGTTCTCTTTCATTCAGGTTGTATCATTGTTAATAGGCAAAAAGGAGTACAGTCTTATGGAGAGACTTCATATTCTAGAGGAGTCCATTATTTTCCTGCTCCTGATTGAAGTATAACCTTGAGGCAAGAGAAGTCTTATGAAAGTGCTTAGGGTTTTAGATAGCTAATCATTTATTAATTGCTTAGGGTTTTAGATAGCTAATCATTTATTAATTCCCCGTAAAACACCATCCACAGAGTTACTATGAATGATCTTTACCCCCTCTTCAGACCAGTGGGCATGGAGGATTTGTCTCCAGCCCTGCGACCAGTGGTTTCTCTCTAGCCTCTCCAACATCACTCCCTGGAATGAATCCATCTCCTGCCATGCTACCACACCCATCACCAAGTGGAGGATTCCTTGGTGGAAACTCTCCCTCTGCACCACAGCATGGTGTGTCCTCACCAGGATTCTTGGCTCCCTCCCCAGCAGGCCCTCACTCTGTACCCATGCATTCACCAGCATCGGCTATTGTGCATGGTCAAGGTGGGTTGGAGAGCCATGGGCTGAACAGGATAATGGAGGCATGGAGTAATGATCGTAGGTGGTTAGATAGATACAAATACTATACTAAAGACATATTTTGTATATGTATGCATGAAATATACATAAGTAGACAACATATAAAGAATATTATATGAAATTATGACTCCAGAAGTTAGTTTATCATTTATTGAGTCACTGTCAGGTTTCCTCTGGTGGTATCAGTACCCACTCTCTGGCAGCATTCATAATGTAGCTGAAGTTACTGGGTATTTTTTGATAGTTGCTAACATGATACAGGCAGAAACATGCCTTAAATGTGGATGTCTTGAATGAAAGGAAGAATAAGGAGTACAAGAAAAAGAATGGAAAGTTTATTAATCTTAGGTGTTTATTCATCAGTCTCAAACATAGAAAGGTTGTAAGGAGAGGGAAAGACAAAAGGATTATGAGACTTCCACAGCTGTGCCACATAAGTAAAGAAGGTGGTATCATGATAGTTGGTACTCATATGTGGATGGTCTCCACATAAAAACTGTGGGAAGTAGCTGCCTGTTGCATATCACAGGCCCAAACCTTCACGGTAGGGACACACACAGACAGCTCATGAGTGTAGTGGCCAATATAGTACCTTTTAGAAAGAAAAAGGGCAGTGACATCACTGAAAAGAATGGTTAAAGAAAGAGTTGCGGGAGAGTTGATATAAAGTGAAATACTTTTGACTCTTCTCTGGCTAAGAGAGAGGTAGAGTAGAAGCAACCCTAGATATATGAGTAGTATTTCATATTGGGGGCATGTTAAACCCATTTAGATAAGGAATAGCTTTTCATAAAAATGATTCAGGCATATTTAGCTTTTGTGAAGCAGATTTTGTGATGTACATTATGTGATATATACATGATAGAGTAGAGGATTGGTATGCTTAACATGATTGTGTTATTACAGGGTTGAATTATTGTTCAGTTATATCTAGGGACATTATTTTGTAGCAGCTGTCAAAATAGTTGATAGTTTTGATTATATTCTGCAGGTGAAGAAAATTCCTTGAATGACAAAATTTTGATATCAACCACTGACTCATTTCCAACATGTGTGGGTACCTTTGTCTAATGAAGATGCTTTTTCTGTTCCTGTCAGTAACTTATCTGTTTATTTATTTCAGTCATGGTAGGTTTTATATGCAGAATCAGTATAAGATGTGTATCAAGTCAAATGTTTCATATTTATTTTTGTAGCTGGACCATCATACACATCACGGATGTTGCCAAACAAACCATATGCAGCAGCTGTGCCAACAACTCTGACACATGATGCATTCCACACACTCTGTTCTCCAGCTCAGGTTCGTGTATTTTAATTTTGTTTTCTGTTCTCCAGCTCAGGTTTGTGTATTTTAATTTTCTTTTTATTTCTGCTAAATAGTACTGTTGACTTAATTCCTTTCACATTCCATCTCATTATCATATAATGTAACTATAGCAGTTTTTTATTTTTCTATGTTTAGTTATTTCATGGTTTTACATGTACATTGTTTAATTTTTGAAAATAGTCTTTGTAGCAATTGTTCTAAGGCTTTTTACTGTCCCACAGAAATAATGATACAGTGTATGATTCTTAATGGAATGCTGCTTAATGGAATTTCATTTTAAATTGATTAAAATTGTACTTTCTTTGGTTTAATGTAGTTGCTTAACATAGTTAATCACAATTTATTGTGATGAACCAAGGGTAAAGAATATAGAATTTAAGCTTTGACAAGAAGAGTTGTAAAGGTTGAGTACTGGTATCCCTTGCTTGTACTGAATTCACAAGTGTCGAATTTGTTCTTACTATGTTTTATTTACCTTTGCAGTCCAAGATTTATGTTTACTGAGCTAAGGCTTACACTTGCACAGTCAGGCTTAAGTATCATATGTTTGAAAAGGACAAATGTTTATGCTTGTCTGAAAGTGATGCAGCACTTTAGAAGTCTGTCATATTACTGATTCTGATTTTCTCTCTTTTTCTTTCATACATGTTCACTATTCCCTATATCAGTGAGGCATCATCAAGAATACTGACTGAGACTTAAGAGGGAAAAATCCTCACATGGTTCCATGCTTTGTTCCTTCTTTTGGATAGTGATACAGGAAGGGAGGATTTCCAGCAACTTGCTCCTACCCCTCATAGTTGCCTTCCACAACACACACGGAATACATAGGCATTATTCTTTCTATCCCATCCCCAGGGTTATTGATAAGACAGTAGATATACATAGTAAACAGTGAGAAATAAAATAGCTACAGAACAGTGTGGACAGGGCAGGAGAAAATAGAAAACAGAGAGAACACCATGATTATGTGAAACTAACTTTTCTGCTATGATGTAAACAGAAACGCTGTTAATGTTCTACTTCTGCTCGTCCCCATGTTTGGCCTGGAAATTACAATGATTAATCACACCTTGTTTGGTTCCACTGACAGCTTGTCAACCCCAGCGTACCACATCATTTCAGTTCATTATATCCCTTGCACGCCTTTCACCCTCCTGCATGTTCAGGGCCTGATTGGTCAAAATTATTTTTACTCCATCCTTCCATCTCCATTTTGGTCTCCCCGTTCTGCTTGTTTCCTTCAATTCTGACACATATATATGTTTTGTCAACCTTTGCTCTTTCATTCTCTCCATATATCCATATCATTTCAGCACACCCTCCTCAGCTCTCTGAACCACACTCTTTTTATTACCATACATCTCTTTTACCCTTTCATTACTTACCCAATCAAACCACCTCACTCTACATTGTCCTCAGACATTTCATATCCAGCACATCCACCCTCCTCAGGACAGCATTATCTGTAGCCCATGCCTCACATCCGTATGATATTGTTGGGACTGCTATTTCTTCAAACATACCCATTTTTGCCCTCCCAGATGATGTGGAACATTCCACAAGAGGTGCTGTGATTTTCATGCTGAAGTTAGGATTTATTATGTATTCTTGTTCTGCAAGGTTGATGAAGGTGGTGATAGCAGTCTGCAGTGCATTTTAGAGCAGTTCCTTGGGATTACCTACATCAAGAGGCATTTCCAGCAGCTGTGCGAGGGATGTGAAGTGGTAAGAGAGTCACCTTTATTCTCTCTTAATTGAAATGTTCTGTTACTAATCTTCTCCTTAGATATAATTTACAGTTGTTTTCTTTTATTAGGTAGACTTTATGTAGCTTTTGTTGCTTCAGACTTTACATTCTTTTACTGACAAGTCAGTTTTTTCTGTAACATACTATTTTAACTCTCAAAATTAGCCCTATATGTGGCAAGTCATGGTGTATCTTGTTTTACTCAGTGCAGTCTGAGTTTGCATAATCACTGTGTTGATGAATCTTAACATTTTCATTTAAGACTTGTAGAATAGAATGTTAATTGGCAGATGATAGTGGTACTGCACAGCTTAATGAGTGAAGGCAGGTGATTCATTTATTGTATTCTTTCACAGATGAAACCTGTGGGTGGTATCGAGCCTGGCAGTATCCAATTCAAAACAGAGACGCTTAGTTGCCAAATGTTGGTTCAAAGCAGTCCTTCATACAATGTTGTTCTAAAGCTGCAGCCATTACCAGAACATGTTGACCAGTGGACAAGTGATGAACTACAGGTATCTTTCAGCTTTTCAGAGATGTTGCAAGAGAGGGTTTACAAAATGAATGTTATTTTATTGTATCGACAGGATGGTATAGTTACTCTTCATGTCTGTCTTATCTGTCTGTTGGCATTATGAAAAAAATTTTAATGTTTAGTAATTTGGTACATTCCCAAATCTAAAAGTTTAGCTTTAATTTTGAATTACCATTTGCATTACATCATCAATAATGCATCAGCTCTCCATTTATTATGTAATCTAATAGTGATTCATTATTTTTGTGCAGGTTCTTGAAAAGTTCTTCAGTGTTAAGGTTCCCATCCCACCTTACAGGCCATATGCAGTGCAGTCTTTCTACAGCATTTTGAAATTTTCAGTTCGGGTGCTGAAAGACTGTATTCGTATCATGCAGCTAGAATTGGTTAGTATCTAAATTCTAATATATGTATTTCCATAGCTATGCACTGTTACCTGCCTTCTTAATGCTTATGAATTTGATAATTTTATGCAAGTGCAGAGCTATGATTCATAGTGCTTTATTTTCACTTTCATGGTGCTCCTACTTTTTTAAACCCCAAAGAATTTTTTGCAGCAAGGCAGGAATTATATGCCAAAACTTCATTGCATTTACAAAATTAAAAGAGTTGCTGTAAAAGTATTCAGAACTTAACATCAAAATTGTGTAAGCTATTTTTCCCTTCACACTTGATAGAATTTCCTTAGAGTGATTGTTACAAAATATTAATTATATAATAGGTTAGATTTGGTAATTTTGGGAATCAGTTTTATTTTAATCATAATTAACAACTTTAAAGGTTTTTTTCTTTATTTTCGCTGGGAAAGAATTTGATGGTCATAGATTGTGATTAAGCAGGCATGGACATGAAATTTTTAATCTGTGAGGGTAAATGGTGCAAAATTGATAGAAAATTTTCATAGAAATTTTAGGCAGAGAAATACTTCCTGTGGTATAGGTAACATTCTGTACAAGACCTTGAAATTTGGTTACTTTGTTACAAATTGTATTAATGATGATTTAGCAACTGTGGTGTCAGATTGTAAGGTTTACTGTACAGGACGTTGAAGATTAAGTAACTTTATTACAGATTGTATTCATGATGCTTTAGCAACTCTGGAGTCAGATTGGAAGGTTTCTAAGATAAAGTATAGCAGATTTTGGAAGGAGAATAAAGTAGTTTACCATAGAATTTGACAGTAGATTAGTTTGATTCTTTGGCCATTGTAAGCAAGTGATTAGCTCATTTTCCATTACTTTGATATTCTTACCATTACACATAATATGTAAAAGTTTAAGGGGAAGAATGGTGTGTATCATCACAATTAAAAGTATTTGTCTCCTATTTCAGATGCCAACACCACAACAGCTACAACAATTGAAATGGAGTCTACAGTGGTGCTTGACTAACCCTCCTATAGGATCACAGATTGCACCTCCTGGGCTTTATGTGGTGGTTGTCTCCCGCAATAAGATTCTCTTCTTTGTACGTAAATTTTTTATTTCTCTTTTTTGTCCGAAAGTGCAAATGTACAGAAAGAATGCATGTGGAAAGAATGTATGAATGTGAGTGAAGTAGTTGGGAATATGCAGAGAGGAACCAAAGATAATAAGAGACTATGGAATTATGCATAAGAAAGATGACATTCTGAAGTCTGTAAATATATGCAGAGATCATTAGTGGTTTCTAACCTCCATTACTTTAGTATCTGCCCCAATGGCTAGCTTTTTTCTGCAGTTTGCAGTTTTTTGAGGATGCATGCCACACAGTCATCTCTTTTAGATTGCCTCTGCTAAGATATGGAAAGCTCAACTATCCACTTCTTCATCTAAAAAGCTAAGACCCACCAGAGGAAGAAAGATGATGATTTCCTTGGGAGGGTTAGGGGGCAGATGAACTAATGTCCTGAAGCTAGCTGTAATCATAGCAAATACTTTGTTAATGTAAAGTGAGGTTAAGGTATGGAAGCTTCTTTTATGATATTAAGACAAGCACAGACAGTGTTTCAAACTGCAAAGGTTTAGTAGCAAGAGAAGGGATTGTGCCTGTAAGATGTACATGCACATCATATTATGTTGATTACATTGAAATCTCAGAAGTACAATGGAGATTATTTTGAACATGTCAAATTATATTACCTATACAATCTGCTTGGATATTGGGAGGGTTAGTGACAATTGCATAGTGAGCCAGCACTTCAGTAGTTGTCAATAGATTCCTTCTATCTTTTGCCTCGTATAGATTAAATTAGATTATATCTTTCTTTTCTTTCTGGACTGTATAATTCAAGTTCTTTCAGTTTTTTATGATAGTTCATGTGTTCCTCTCTCAAAGATGTGCTAGTGAAGTATTTCTGAATTCTTTTTACCTCTTTTTTTAGATGGTGACCTTACAACACAGTAGTATCAATTTTTACTTCTTGAATATACATTAAACATTTTCATCAGCTTTCTATCTTTTGTAATGAAAGTTCTTATAATACAAAACTCATTATATGGCTCGATGATATGATATTTTCTTTGTGATGTTCAAATTTCAGCAGCTTTCTATGATTACTTGTAGATCTGTAACATTTTCTTCATCCAGTCTTTGTTGTTGGACCCAAATTAGGTGTTATTATATCATTGGTTATTTTGTGATGTAAGTGCAGATTTCTTTCTTCATCAAGTTCTAGTAAGTTCTCCTCTGCCTATGCATTAATTTTTTAAAAACTTAACTAGGTACAAGATTTCTCTCTCAAGTCTGCCACCAGAGCTGTGTCCTTCACAAGGAGCAGTTACTTGATGTGGTCTATCCCTCAACTACCACCACCCAACCCCCAACCCCAGAATTCATAATTCACACCATTACATCTCCAAGTATTGATTGAGGTTCATCAGGGCTCCATACTTATATGCTAAAAGCATATTGAGAACTAGTTTAGTTCACAGTTATTGAATCATTAGAATTGATGAAAAGCAATATTTGAGTGTCTCAGTTCTTAGGAAGATTAGCATAACAAATGATGAAAGGAGATTATATCATACAAGTGCTTAAGCACTTGAATTTCACCAGTTGGGAGAGTCTTTTGACATGGCCATGCCCTTCAGGGATTTCCCAAAGGAAAAGGACATCATAATAATGGATTGGACCATACAGATCATGCAATGATTTTAAGGTATTTAGTATCCATTTCATCATTTCTTGTGTTCTGAAACTTTTCACAACAGCAATGCAGAGCGTGCTTACATGAAGCATAACAGATTATCAAAATTTGACCTTGTTAGTTGGTATAACTACAGTTATTCTATGGTCATGTCCAATGACCAACAGTATCAGGACTGAATCCTTGTTATTGCGAGTAGGATTTGGTGAAGATTCAAACCCCTTAATATTTTGACAGTGACTGATGACATTGTAAATGAATGTTAGTGATAGCAACTGTGACAGTTGATTTGATTCTTGCCATGTTATGCTTCTCCAATTGGTCAGTTTTGCTTTTGTTCTGGGACTGGTTTAAGACCTCCATTTTTGAAAGTCTTAGCCTATTTTTGATTTTTATAAGTGCACAGAGAATACATGTAAATCATGAATTCTTGTTGGAGCTTTAATTCACTCTGAAGTATGAAAATATGTATTTTTTTCATTTTCATTCTGATTGTCTCTGGTAAGTGTGGATGCCTAGCAAACAGTCTATTTGCTGTATATTGATTTTGGCTTTGTATACCCACTGTAAAGGGAGTGAGGTGACAGATAGCTAGGCCATTAGTGATGACTATCCAGTATTTTGGCATATAATCTATCATCATTGCTGACAATTCTAATAATTTGGGTCCTCTTAATGTCATTTTCTTTTACATTAAGACCATTTTGGCTAGTACATTTGCCCAGATAATTTTTCATTTCAGATATGTACAATACACTGACATGAAGTCTTTGTTACAGTTCCAGTTAACGAGGACCAATGTACAATTGCCACCAGATACTGAGCCTCCAAATTTAATGTTGCCAGTTGTGTATGATAGTGTGACAAACAAGACACAAATGGCAGAACGTCGTGACCATGGCAACATTCCCAGTGTCACCCTGCAGGTCATCAATGACATCATGAGTCGTGTTGTTGTGCAGCCTAATGAGATGTCTCTGTACCCTTGTATCAGAGAATTATTGTGTAGCTTAAGCTTGGGTCCAGATGGTAATGCTGTTGCTACTCCACCGACCTCAGCAGGTCAGGGTACACCTACATCATCAGGAGGCACAGTACCACAGTCATTAGGTTCACCACATCTCACATCTCCCCATATGGCCTCTCCACATACTCCTGGTTCATCTGGAGGAACACCAGTTGTCCAGGCCTCAATGGCATCTACCATGTCACAAGGCATGATCTCCTCAGGAACAGGCACTGTCACCACTAACGTATCAACTCTCAGCAGTCAAGGTATGGTGTCTACCATGTCTTCTGGATCACACTTCAGTGGACCAAAGCCAGCATCTGCTGTAGGACATATGCAACAAACACTAAGTTCAGTGGGGCCTATAGGACCACAAAGTATGGCAAATATGCAGGGAGGTATGCAGCCAAGTCACATGCAACAGCCTATGACATCTATGGGAGGTGGCATGATGCAGGCTGGGCCACGAGGCATGCAGAGTGGACAAATAGGAGGGGGTCCTGGGGGTATGCAAGGTATACCTAATATGCAGACTGGAGGAATACAGCCCGGTCCTGGTGGTATGCAAGGTGGGCCAAATGCAATGCAGGGTGGTCCTGGTGGTATTCAAGTTGGACCTGGTGGTATGCAGGCAGGCCCTGGAGGCATTCAGGCCGGCCCAGGAGGAATGCAGACTGGTCCAGGTGGAATGCAAGGTGGGATGCAGTCAGGTCCTGGTGGAATGCAAGGTGGAATGCAGGGAGGGCCTGGTGGAATGCAGGGTGGTATGCAAGGAGGACCAGGTGGAATGCAGGCTGGGCCTGGTGGTATGCAAGGTGGGCCAGGAGGCAGACAGGGTGGGTTTGGCGGTAATATGATGGGTCAGTTCAGTAGATAGGTGTGACATTAGAGTGCCCTTGTATATACTGCTGTAACACATTTGTTGCAAATTACTTTATAAAGTTATGAGATACAACATTTATAAGACTACTTTTCATTTATATCAAGTATTGTGCAACTCAGTATTGATGGCAGGAAAAAGAGGTAGTATTTTACTATTTTTAATATATATTTCATGTGATAGAAAAAGTATATGATATATGGATTTCTCAGTAAATTTAGTTTATGAAGTCATTGACCTTAGGTTCTTTTATTATTCCCCATATAGCAGTATAGGATTAAGTGTGTTTTCTACCTGAATTTGGTTGAAGCACAAGGCTCTGGTTTGTAAGATTACATAAATTCTTTGTAGACCAGGTTGTCCTTATTCATGCATTGACTCATTAGTTTGGTAGAAGTTGGAGAATGTGTCTCCTCACATTAACTATTCATTTTTCCTCACATTCACCATTCATTTTTCTGCATCTTATGGCAAACATGGGACCCACTTTGTAGGTAACTCGTCCCCTCCCTGCCCAGTGGTAATTTATTTATTTATTTGTTATTAGTCCTGGATCAGTTTCAGTAAAAGAGTCCTAGTGTTACCCAGGATCTCTTTTCAAAGGCTCCTGGAGCCCAAGCCTGCACTATTTTAAGTAGCAGGGAAATGTAAACTCCTTTGGATGAGACTATACTTCCAATAATGGTGTCCCACCAAAGGTAACATTTCATTCATCACTTGCATTGCAACCTTGAGCAGGTGGAGTCTAGTAACATTTCATGATGGTCAGGTGGTACTATATGTCCAGCTTACCATGCATAGCCACCAGCTAGTACTTTATTTCCAAACAAGGAAATCACAACTATGGAGAAATTTCTTACAGTTGATGAAGATAGACCATGAATTATAGGCTGCTTGTGCTCATTTTGTACATGTTCAAGAGAATATAAGCTTTACCAAGCTCATCAGTTGCTTAATTGATATTGATTGTTTTGAATGAGAAATTTGTCAAGGCATAGATGTGAGTGCAGTTTGGTGAAATGATCAGGACTAAAGTCAAAACAGTAGACCACAATTCATCAGACTTTAAGCTTAATCCTAATGTGGACATTGATGACACTGAATGGGCAGATGCAGTGTAGTAAGTCAACTCTATTACACTTTAATTCTGTGAGATTGTCAGATGGGCCATAAGCTATATATCTCAATAATTAAGGAGTAGTTGGCTTTTTGACTAGCAGATGTTTTGTCCAAAGTTTGTCTTTTTAATACAGAAATTCATAACTATCCTAAGCATATCTTCCAAGGTATCATCAGAAACAAATAAATAGTGACCTCACTTGCACACATCCACTCTCTAGTAATGTATAATATACCAAAACCAAAGCTAACCATTAAAAGCCAAACCCCACAGACTCTTCTATGGTTTTCCCTGTTTCATATGACCTGGTTCAGTCCATTGACATAGTAACATCCCGGCATAACACATTGGTCTAGTTAATTCTCCCCCATGTTTGCTTCTCACCTTCCTGAACCTTCTTGCTTCCGTACCCGAAAGTTTCTTCTGTCCCTTCTTCCAACTTCTTGGTCTACTAATGATATTGTTTGGGCTACCGTACCTCAGGGCATGACCTATTTTTGCCCTCTCCCATCCTTCCTCATGCTTCTTAGCCTCTTAACTTATTAGTAATTTTTGTTTCCAATCCTCGAATCCTTCAATTTTTCAGGTTATTCAAAAATTGTAACCTTACAATTTCAAAGATATTCATATAATAATGAAAAAGAATCATTTCAGGAATACATTTGTACACCAATTTCAGTCCAATGCTGTGTAGAAGCTATGTAGATGTTTCAGCACAATGCAAGTGTACAGATAGGTCAACAGGAGGGTGGGTGGCTCCACATGAAGGTGGGTCTGCAGTATCGTTGTATATCACCATGGCTGTTTAATTTGTTTATCGATGGGATGGTGAGGGAGGTCATTGCAAGGGTCTTGGGAAGAGGGGCAGGTGTGGAGTCTGTAGGAGGTGAGGATGCCTAGAAGTTGTCACTTATTTGCTTCTGACATGACGCTGATGGCAGATTTGAGAGAGAAATTGCAGAAGCTGATGTCTGAGTGTGGTAGAGTGTGTGGAAGGAAAAAGTTGAGAGTAAATGTGAATAAAAGCAAGTTTATTAGATGTAGCAGTGCAAAGGAACAGGTTAGTTGGGTTATGAGTTTGAATGCAGAAAACTTGCAGGAATTAGTATTTTAGATAACTGGAAGTGGACATGGCAGCAGATGGAAGCTGAGGTGAGCCATAGGATGGGTGGGGGGTAAAGGGTCAAGTAGCATTGAGGAATGTGTGGAAAGAGGTTTATATCTAAGAGGGCAATAATGGGTTATGAATGAAGGTATAGTAGTCTTGATGGTGTTGTATGGGTGAGGCATGGGCCACAGATGAGACTGTACAGAAGAGTGTGAATGTGATGGAAATTAACTGTTTGAGGGGAACATGTGATATGAAGAGAGTTGATCAAGTAAGCAGAAGAGATGTGGTAATGACAGCGCTGAAGAGGGTAAGCTGATATGGTTTGGAAGTATTGAAAGAATAAGTGAGGAGATGTGGACAAAGAGGATATGTATGTCAGAAGTTTAGGGGATATGGAGAATGGTGAGACCAACTTAGAGACTGAAGGATCGAGTTAATAAGATTTCACATAGTCATGGTCTGAACATGCAAGAGGATGAAAGGTGTGCAGTGGATAAAGTGAACAGAAGCAATGATTATACAGGTGGTGATGTCCTGTCAGTATATTGAACCAGGGCATATGAAGGAGTTGAGGGAAATGATGGAAAGAGGTGTTGTCTGGGACTGTGGATTTGATACATTGCACATGATAACTGAAGGATGGATGTAAGTGAATAAGGCCGTTTCCATGTCTGTTCTTGACTCTGCCTCACTAAAACAGTTCTTTATTATCTATTATCTTACTAACATTTACATTTGCAATGAGGAGTTCATGTCATTCAGACATGCCAGTCTCTACCTCACAAGTACATCTCATACCATCAGCTGTACTACTATACATTACTTTTACAAGCCTGTCATCTGTCTTATGTATTATATGTCCATTTAATCTTAAAGTACTTGTATCCATGCATCTTTCAGATTTTTTTTTACTCCGAATATTTCTTTTATCTTTGTTTTTTATGCAGGCAAACTTTTTAGCAACTGAAGTGTTTCAGGTAAATTTTACCAAAATCTCCCTGCTTTGAATGTGAGGAAAGATGATATGGTTAACTTGATGTAGGTAGAGAGATGTGTCCAAAATAGAATATGAGTAACTTTGTGGCTAGAAAGGAATAAGCCAGCATTCGACAATGAAAAAACAGTGATTAACAATTAAATCAGCAGGGAACAGCATCCTTTCTGCCTGGTTCTGTAATCACACTTATTTGAATAGGGAAAACAGTAATATGCAAGGGAGGCATGGAAGGACAAAATAGAGACCTCTTTTATCTGTGGCTACCCCCTTTTTGGAAAGGAACGGGTGTCGTGATGTAGTTAGAGTATTAATGTGAAAAATTTGAAACAAGACCAGATTCTTTCCAGTTTACCATGTGTTGAAATTCACCATTTATAACATCTTTTGCCTTTTCTCACTTTTAATGAAATCCTCTTGGATGTAAGGGGTTTCCTTTGTTGATACATGCCATGGAGAAAATCACTGCCAGGACTGGCATTAAATACTTGCCATGATGAAGATCACCCTGCCATGCTTGGCATCAAAAACTCACCTTGGTGAAAGTCACCCTGCTTGGTCTGGTATCAAACATTTTGAAGTTCTACTACTATACCCCTTTGTAGGAAAAAAAACTATAAAATTTTTTCTTTTCAATATGATGTTTCTTCTTTTCATACATTAGATATACACACGTGACTAAGTGTTCCAACTGTATCCTATACATAACTAAGTGTACTATACAAAAATATAAACTCATGAAATGCTAATAACAGAAGAGCCAACCAATATATTTAAAATAATTATTGACAAAATAGATACAGAATATATTATATAGTGTGCTATATTGAACTTTGAAAAATAGTAGGATATCTGGAAATCATACACATATGACATACTTAATAACATATAGTAAACACCTTACATTTGTCTTCCTCTAAATATTTTATATTATTTGTTTATTATACTTTGTCGCTGTCTCCCGTGATAGCGAGGTAGCGCAAGAAACAGACGAAAGAATGGCCCAACCCACCCACATACATATGTATATACATACACGTCCACACACACATATACATACCTATACATTTCAATGTATACATATATATATATATACATTCAGACATATACATATATACACATGTACATAATTCATACTTGCTGCCTTTATTCATTCCCGCCGCCACCTCGCCACACATGAAATGACACCCCCCCTCCTCCCACATGTGCGCGAGGTAGCACTAGGAAAAGACAACAAAGGCCACATTCATTCACACTCAGTCTCAAGCTGTCATGTATCATATTTTATATATATTCTATTATTATACTTAATTGCTGTTTCCCCACGTCAATGAGGTAGCGCCAGGAAATAGATGAATGGCCCATCCACTCATATACACATATATATACATAAATGCCCCTTACATATACATATCAACATATACATACACAGACATATACATATATACACCTGTACATATTCATACTTGCTTGCCTTCATCCATTTCTGTTTCTAACCTACCCCACAGGAAATAGTGAGGAAAGGTTGACAAGGAGGATATATGTGTCAAAAAAGCAGGGAACATGTAGAACATGGAGACCAAATTGAAGATGGAAGGATGTTTTGTGATCATTGTTTACATCCTGATATTCTCACTAATCTTACTTATGCCATTTCATTTTATAAAGATTCAAGATGAGTAGATTATATTTGTGTAAACAATTAATCCCATTTCTCACTTTGTGTGGATCATACAAAGAATCTTTCCAATCATGTCAGTTATCAAACACCTCTTTACCAACTAAAGACCAAATAGCAACACTTGTAATATTTTGATGGATTTTCTGCTAATACTGAGCTCAGCCATTACAGAATAGCAAGTCCAACAGAAATATGTAAGTATCATTTAGATGTAAAACAGTTTTATGATAGAAAATGAGTTTTTATTCAAATTTCCATTGCTGTTGTCAGGTTCCAACAATTTCTTGAACCAAGCACCAACTTCTCTGAAGAAACAGAATTCAAAAATCTGGTAATTATTTCTGTATGCAGTATTATGTAGTGTACTATATAATGATCTCTCTCAAAAGTACATCATGATGTGTTGTGCATGCAACTTACTTAAATTATGGTGACAATATTGGGAAAATGTGTACAGAGTTATAAGTGCAATGGATCAGCCATGTTTACTTAAGTCCCTGACATGTTACGGTAGCACACCATGTGGTTTTTGAGGCATTTTAGAAGCCGTACAAGGTATAGTGATTAATGTAGCTATGGTGAAAATTTTTGGGTCACGGTAATGGTAATTTTTTTTTATTGCATGTATGCAATTTCCATAATGAAAGGGATAATGACTGGCTTATGAGAAATCAGTGTAATCGTTTACTGAATGTCTTGCCACACATGCAAGGTGACTGCAGGTTCTGAATATAGCCTCTTTAGGTTTTCCTCCAGTATTCAGCTTTTATACTATATTTATGTTTTAAAACAACTTGTTGAATTATAAATGGCAACCAAGAGAGACGGGAAATGGTGTCTAGAAACCTTCCCCTTCACTAATATGTTTCTGAATAATAGGAAAAGGAGACAAACAAGAATGTCTCCTTGAATGCTTATTTGTCTTAATATGAGCTTGCCATGGTGGGAAATGGAAGGTAAAAAAATAATAATTACATACCATACTTACTTGTAGTGTTATTGTATGTGTTTATGTGCAAAGAGTGCATGGCAGTTGAATATTAAGGGCTAATCCTTTTTGTTTTCTTTGTGATAGTTGCATTATGGTCATGTGTGATGTGATAAAATGGTGTTTTTAGTGTTGTAGGGATGGTGGTGCTGGGAATGGATGAAGGCAAGCAAGTATGAATATGTACATGTGTATATATGTATCTTTTGATATGTATATGTACATGAATGTATATATGTGCGTATGAGTGGATGGGTCTTCCTTCATCTGTTTTCTGGCACTACCTCGTTCATGCGGGAAACAGTGATCAAGTATAATAATAATAAAAAGATATGTATTTATTTATTTATTATACCTGATTGCCATTTCCCGCGTTAGTGAGGTAGCACCAGGAAACAAATAACGTTCTTTCCTCCCACACATTCTTCATCACTCCCAGAACCTTTGCCCCCTCCCCCACCCCATGACTCACTTCCCCTTCCATGGTTCCATTCATTGCTAAGTCTACTCCCATATATCTAAAGCACTTCTTTTCCTCCAATTTTTCTGCATTCAAACTTACATCCCTCTACCCTACTGAACCTAATAACTGGAACCTATATATATATGGAGAGAATGAGTGAGGAAAGGTTGACAAGGAGGATATATGTGTCAAAAGTGCAGGGAACAAGTAGAACATGGAGACCAAATTGGAGATGGAAGGATGGAAAGAAAAAGATTTTGAGCAATCAGGGCCTGAATTTACAGTAGGGAGAGAGGCTTGCAAGGAATAGAGTGAACTGGAACAATGTGGTATACAGGGGTTGACATGCTGTCAACAGACTGAAACAGGGAATGTTAAGCATCTGGAATAAACCATGGAAAAGTGTTTTGGGGCCTAGTTGTGGATAGGGAGCTGTGGTGTCCATGCACTGCACATGGCAGCTAGAAAAGGGATAAGAGCAAATGCATCCTTTCTTTGTATGTTCCTGGCACTCCTTGCTAACACAGGAAATAATGATCAAGTACATAAAAAAAATAAAAATCAATGCTATCCAAAATGACAGCAAATGAAAACATGAGTCGTAAGCTTTCATCTGTATTGCAAAACATTCTCAAGGATACTATTCACAAAAAAAGGAGGTACAAATAAACATGTAGGAAGCATGTTCCGATGAAAGGCCAGGAAACAACCACCCCTGATCCAGCCCATCCTCCTATACAGCAAACGAACAGTTACACCTGCATAAAACTAAGTGAAAGGACCTTTCCCCCCAAACCAACAGGCAAATGGCTGACCTGAATAAAAAAGCAACTGCCTTCAACACCTCAATACCAACCAAGAATGTACAAGTATACACAAAAATTAACATATAATGCTAATAATGAAATAACATGATAATAATCGACTAAAATTATTCATATTTACATTTACTAATTGCCATCTTAATCTTAAATTTTTAGACAGTTGATCTGACAATGTTATCCATCTTATGCATGCCATCATTCAGATTAATCGAATTGCATTAATTTATAATACATAATGCTACCAATATCCTTTCTGTTTGACAATTTGGCTTATAAATGCTACTGTTATGTTCCCAATCAAAACAATGGTCATTGTTTCTACTGTGTACAAATAAAGTGCTAGATTTAAAACCAGTCCTAATGGAGTGTTTATGTTCAGACACCCGTGAGTTTCAAAAAATTTCCTGTATCTCCTACATGAACTTCATCACACCTTTCCATAACTTCTTTTCAAACTGTCCAAAAGGGGCATCTCTCTCTCAACACAAGCAAGGCTTATGTTCCTGAAAGCATCAATACCCTTGCATTGAAAGAGTATGCCTCTTAATTTGCACCTTACCTTGCTCATTTGTTCTGGTTCTGTTTAAAAACCTAAACTTTTCCTTCTTCTTGGAAATGTCTTGGTATATCCCATCCCTAAGAAGTGCGACTTTTCTAAACCCTCTAACTACCGTCCTGCTGCTTTGACATCTAACATTTCCCAAGTCTTTGAATCCCTCCTTAACTTCCATATCCTAAGACATCTTGAATCTGGCAGTCTTCTCTCTGATCAACAGCATGGCTTGTGCGAGGTGAAATCCACTGGTGATGTTATTTTTCTATCTTACTATTGTCTGGTCATCATCCTTGAGAGATTTTGGAGAATGCTATGTAAGTGCCCTTGATATATCCAAAGCTATCGATAGGGTATGGCATCGGGGTCCCATTCCTAAGCTTCTCTCTTTTGGCTTCCCTACCTCATTTTGCTCTCTCACATCTAGCCTCTATCTTCTTGGTTGATGACGGATCAGCCTCTTCCCCTTCCCCTATCAACAGCGGCGTCCCACAGGGGTCCATCCTGTCTCTTATACTTTCCATCCTTTTTATTAATTTCCTTTCTTCCACAAATAAGAAAATGTACTCATACGCTGACGACTCAATACTGCATCCTTCAATTCTGCTCCTTCACTCATTCGATCTGCATCTCGTCTCGACACAGCTCCCTTAATAAACTCAAACTTCGACGAAATCCTATATTACGGAAACAGATAAGTCTGTCTCTAAGAAACTGGAAGCCCTGTTTAGATGTCGAAATTTCTTTTCTTGTTCTCACATCTGGGGTGATTCTAACACTTTATCATTGCTTGACAGAACTGAGTCGAAAGCGGTCTGACGTTTAAAATCCCGCAGGCTAACTTCAAAACTTGAACTGCTTGCCCTATGCCGCACTTTCACTTCACTTTCCCTCTTCTATAAGTCTTTGGTCCTTGCTCTCGAGAGCTGGCTGCATGTGTGCTCCCATCACCACTAGCCAGACCACGTAATACTTGGCAAGCTGTTGCGTCACATGATTACTGTGTGGCCGTTGGCAACTCAACGGTGGACCGTGTTGGTAACTGTTTCTTTCCCTACACCTCGAAGCTTTGGAAGTCTCTACCCTCACATGTCTTTCCTAATAACTATGACATGGCACATCTTAAAAGACAGGTTTTTCACTTTCTAACAAAATTGGTAAAGATTTTCACTAATCTGTTCTTTTTCCCTTTCATTAACTTCTCTATATTTCAATTAGAGCGCAGCCTTGATGTGGACTTTAGTGCGTGACTGGAGCCTCCAACACGAAAAAA
>JAUTXX010524340.1:0-11275 GCA_032273605.1 Panulirus laevicauda | reverse complement strand
TACGGGTCAGGCTCTAAAAGCTAAGAAGCAGCACTGGAGTTACTAGTAATGGAGATTTTATTGCCATGGCCACCCCCCTTGAGGGAGTTCCAGAAAGGTGCAGGCATCAGAGTTTTATATGGATAGATCACATTTCCTCACTGTTACCAATGTTTTGCCATTTAAGATGGTTTTCTGTAAATTCATTAAAAACTGCCATACAGAGGGCACACAAAATATCTAGAATAACTAAAGTAAAAAAAAAATGGGTTAAAGCTGATTTAGTAACATATTACATGATTTCCAAATCTTAGCAACTGTACATAAAGGCATTTAATGTGTGACAGGGAAACAGCATATACCATACAGACTGACCTCTTTATTGTTTATACACTTCACAAACTGAAAATTTCACTGTTCATAAACTAGTAAAGGTATGAAAACACATTACAATCAAAATTCAGCAACCCCAATTAGTAAACATCATTTAGCAAAAATTCAGAAAATCTCTGAAAATACAAACTTACTTCAAACTGTCCATGACTAAGGCCCATGTACTTCCGAATTAAAAAAAGTTTCTCTTCTCTTCCGTATTCTTCGTGCATGATCCAGAATTTCCATACCCAGCGTACATACCAGAATACATATTTGAATATCCAGTATGGTAGGAACACCAGCTGTATCCACAGGATATCCCTAACGAGTAAGATACCCTTGTTAGTAAAACAAATCTTTCATTTAGAACAAGCAAAAATATGAACAAATAACTCATCTTCCCTTCAAATCATTACTTATGCTGTCTACAAAGCAGTGCATTGGCTGAAAGATTATAACTGTCTACTTTTATATCATTTCATCCACCCTACCATACAACAAGGATCACCAAATATGATAAACATATATGCTATATTAATTTGCACAATATATTTTTTCATTCTATTCTTCCACAAAAAAAATTGAATTTCAAAATCTGAAAAACCTTTTCTCTCTGAGACTGCATTCAGCAAGCATGAAAGATTTACTTGGATATTCTCTGGGAAAACTGGGGTTAGGATCATCTAACCCTGAGTCTTTTTGAGGGGAAAACACTGGCTTCCACACCTATTACTACCCATTTCAGGTCTGTCTGACTAATCAAAGACAACAAAGAGGTGACATCATTGGCCAACTCACACCTAGCCATACGTCAGTTCAGAACTCACATTTCATGGGCATCAACCTAAAAGAGGTCACAGTTGGTACAGAGAAAGATCTTTCAATAAAAAAAGCTAATACAAGAAGGCAGAGCATCACAGAACAAGTCATCTGCAAACAAAGTTTACCAGAAACTGCCTCCCATGAGTACCTAAACAAAAATATCTTACCATGATAGCAAGGCTAGCATGAAGTGCTCACCACATGTCTTGCTTAATGAAAAGCCTAATCTTCTCTGCTGCCATCTGCATTACATAAGCATCTATTCTTGGTTCAGCTGGGAATGATTTGAACCAAATAGCAAGTATTCTTTTAAATGTTTCCATAATTATTCCATGAATGTTTCCTGTTTCTCTTGGCAGTATACAAAATAGTTATTCTAGCTTCCTGGTTAGGCTGTCATATACTTCCGAAATTTTTTGGAAAGTTCCATAGTTTTCTTGAAGATTTAATACCTCTGGGTCTTTCTTGCTGAGACTTTCAGGTTGAAGACATTTTTTGTTATACCTTCAATTCGGTGCAATGCATAGATTATCACCATAAACCTATCTTTTCTCCTTTCTAGGATATATAGTTGCAGTTCTTTCAGCCTTTCATTACAGTTCTTATGCCCCATCTCCTATTTCCATTTGTTTTCTTGGTGACCATACAACACAGCAGTATTCAAATTTGCTTCTAATAAATACATGAAACAATTTCACCATCAGGTTTCTATCTCTTGTGGAGAAAGTTTTCAGAATCATACCACTCATCACTTGGTTTGACAAAGTTATCGTCTCTGAATTCTAGTTTCTCATTTATGATGACATCCAAATCTTTTACAATTGTTCCACTTTCTCTGTTGGGCCATATGTGATATTATCAATGTATTCTTCTTTGCTATCTAATTCATTTGTTCAAATTTATCTTCATTACATTCCATTAGATTCACTTCTATCCATTTGTAAATAGTGTCTCAGTCTTCTGGCATCCTTTTGATTAGTTTCTGATACAATTATTTTACTTCCACTGGATGATCAGTGGAACTGCTTACTATGCTTTCCTTTACATCGCTGTCAATGTCTGCTTTCATTTCCATTAAGAGTGCTAAGGCTAATACTGTTCCCTGTGGTACCTCAGACTGGACATCCTCCTTAAACATGGTTCTGTTTGCTGTCACTTGAACTTTGTCTGCTAGAAACTCACCACCTCCATATCTCACTCTTAACTGACCCTTCTTTTTCCTTGAATTAAATTTTCACATGTCTTTTATCCCTGGGGATGGGAAGAAAGAATACTTCCCACTTATTTCCTGTGTGTTGTAGAAGGCAAATAAAGAGGCGGGAGCTGGGGGCTGAAAATCCTCCCCTCCTGTTTTATTTTTCCAAAAGAAGGAACAGAGACACAAGACAAGTGAGGATTTTCCCCTCTGAAGCTCAGTCATCTGTTTTTGACGCTACCTTGCTTATGTAGGTAATGGCAAACATGCATGGGGGAAAAAAAATCAGTGGGGCCTGGATGTGGATAGGAAGCAGTGGTTTTGGTGCATTACACATGACAGCTAGAGACTGAGTGTGAACAAATGTGGTCATTTTTTGCCTGTTTTCAATGTGTACTGACACAAGACAACAGTTTAAAAAATTTCACCCATAAGTACTTGGGATCAAAGCAAGATCATTTGATTGATAATGGTCTGCATTGACTGGCTATCATTCAGATGATCTCAGATTCAATCCCAATCATATACTGACCAATATGGCATAAGGGAAAATACGCTCCATCAAAGGCCAATCTTGGATAAAAGAAACAAAGTGAAAAGAAAAGAAAGCAGAAATCAGTAATGGCTCTGCAAGTATTTGTAGACCTAGGTCTTACTGGAAAAAAAGGATATATGAAGAAGGAAAGACAAAAGGAGGAAGAGACTTCCAAAATGTAATGTTCAAGAGAAGAATGTGTTACAATTATGGTCAATTCTTAAGCTCAGACTAACTTAAACTTCTTTTCAATTTTCTATTGTGTACTCATCTCACCACTTATGCATTAATGTCAAATTCAACATACTATATTGTTCAGGACAGGTTAAATTTAAGAGCAGCAGAGATGAACAACCTGAACAGTATAGCTGGAATTAGGAGGGTGGATTGTATTAAGATGGGATAAGGTTATATGGTGTGAATTTCATTAGGAAGGTGCATGGGAGAGTTATCTTATGATAAATGGCAGATAATACACTGGTCAATATGGTATAAAGAAGTACTGTAGAAAGTACAAGGAATAGAGCAAGACCATGGAAGAGATGGATATAAGTAGAGAGAAATTTGATTAAGGCTAGGGACACATCAGGTGAAGATGTTAGAGGAATAGCTAGCGATCAAATTAAAATGGAAGCATTATTTGTATGAAACTTGGTATAAATGGAGCTCTTGATCTTAACTGCTGAATCACATCAGAGTGTAAAGTGAAAAAGTAGGAAGCATTTTTACTTGTGTGGTTCTTGTTTCATTTAATACACTGGACATGGGTTTGATAAGAAAAAAAAAGGGGGGGGGGGGATTTTGATGTAAAAGCTGTGTGTAGTGGTCCCATCCCACTGAATTGGGAATGGAGTGGTAACATATTTCTCATCTTTATTTTGCTCAGCCTGTCCCATCTTGGGAAGAAGTTACAATAAACTGCAGAAATAACAGAAGTTTAGCATCAAGGTCCAGTGAGCATAAAATTAAAATACATAAAATAATAAGCAGCTCCAACCTCTTCCCAGATAAATGGGAATGAAGTTAGTAATCACAAACAGATAAGTAGATAAATAGATTTGATGAGTACATGCAGATTTCTGAGCAGCATAGAGGTTTGCTGGCAAATCATATGTTTTCCTTATTTAGTTGAATTCTTCAATCTGAGCAAAATGAGTAAAGCAGTGATATGGTAAGTAGTTAAGAAAACTGTCAAGGGTTTTCAAATTGAAAGTGTATGTGTTCTTCAGACTCACACAAAACATGTCATATTTCAAGAAATGATGACTTCAGAAAATCAGAGCTCAAATTTCATTTTAGTTATCAATAAATGAGCAACTGGAACAAGAATCACCGAATGAAAACAGCCCAAAACACCCATGGTATCCATGTCAAAAACAAAAATATCGGAATCTCAGACCATTAATGACAACAGTAACTTCTGAAGTCATCACTCTGCCTGATAATGCCAATCATACCAACATTTCCTACAAACAATTCTACATAATCCCAGCTTACCTCTTCATACTGCATTCTTAAGTTTTGAAGAGCTGTATAAGCTGCCCGCTCTTGCTTTCTGTAGTAATCTACCTCTTTCATTGAATTCTCATACTTCCTAGTTATCTCCATATTTTGCCTGGAAAAAATCAATTTACAGACTTAACAATCACACCATATAACAGCTCATGATACACAATGAAATACATTTTTCAATTTCAAGCACTGTACTGTCCACCATAAAAATTGTCAAAATCTGACAATACATAACTTGGTGCATTCAGATAGAATTCCAAGAATAGCAAGAAAAAACAAAAGGACTTTTAACACTAGGTTTTATATTTCACAAAACAAAAATCATAATCTCTTCATTTACATGTATGCTCTCTATTAAGTACTCACTGCTTAGTTATCATAAATGTTTTAGCACAGAGCACCAGAATTTTTACATATGACAACATAAAGAAGAAACTAATTGAAATTTATTCTAATAATGCCTTTAAAACTCTGGCAGCCACCCCAAAAACCCTTAAGCAATATTCCAATTGCTTAGTAAAGTAACTGAAAAAAAGAAAAAATGAGGTTGAGGGATTTCTATAGCTTAAAGGGATATTTCCATTGTGTATTGACATGGTTTTGAGGATGCATCTTATCAATGAAATAAAAGAATTCAATATGTCTGTCTGCCAAATACTATAATCTAAAGTGCAGAAGAAATGGACACTGTGCATGAGGATCTACAAATCAATCATAAAAGACCAGCCAAGTCAAAAGTTGATAAGTTCATAACTTAAAAAAACGAGTACTTCTTGGGGAGAAAACATCTGGTCCCCAGTTATCCATGGGCAGGAGTTCCCTACAGTCTGCATACCTTCCCCCCCTCTCTCTTAAGACCCTTGCATTTACCTCCTTCACCAACCCATCCATAAATATATTGTATAAATCGTTACACACCCCTACCAGACCCATCTCCTGGAAACATTCACCCTTCTCTCTGACTATTTGAGCACATGCCTTTCTCTCTCGATAAAAACTCCAATGCTTCTGATAGTTTTCCTCCCTTAACATATATCTGTACAACTTCCATAGAGCATCTCTATTAACCCTATTATATGCTTCCTCCAGATCCATATAAATATAAAATCCTTCTACTTCTTTAGTATTTCTCACACACACTCTCCAAAGCAAACTCCAAAGCACCCTCTACCACTTTTGAAACCACATAGTTCTTCCCCCATCTGATGCTCAGTGCATGCCACCACCTTCTCAATCGCAACTCTCCCGTGCAACCTTAAATCTCTAGAACTGACACTCATCAGTGTCTCCATTGCATTTATACAATAGCACGATCCAAACACTTAAAGAAGCCTCAGATACCTCACCATGATCAATACATACAATAAAAATCTAACTAACCAATCAACAGAACAATCACCCCGTTTCTTAAGAAATTCAACTGCAATACCATCCACTCCAACTGTCTTGCCAGATTTCATCTTGCACAAGGCTTTCAGTACCTCTTTTCTCTTCACCAAAACAATTGCCATGTCTCTCTCACTTTGTGTACCTCTCTGACCCAAACAACCTACATCAACCATCCTTGCAACATTTCATCTTACACAAGGCTTTCATTACCTATTTTCCCTTCACCAAACCACATGCCATAACCCAAACTACCTACATCTGCCATCCTATCATCAAACACATAAAAAAACTTCAAAGCATTCACTCCCTTTCCTCCTCACCTCATCACTACCACTTTCCCATTTTGCCTGTTTGCTCCTACTTCTAATTTTTCTAACTCTATTAACCTCCTTTCAACACATTTTCTCATATTCCTTGATGTTTGTTGATGCTCAATCACCTCAACTCTAATTTGCCCTTTTTTTTCATCCACTGTACCTTCTTCCTGACCTCCAACTGCTTTCCTTTTATATCTCCCGATCACTTGCAATCCTTCTTTGTAAGTTCTGTAAATACATTTTTCTTTTTCACTAGCACCTCTACTTAATCTTCTCACCATTCACTATCTTTTGTTACCTGCCCAAGTCCCACTCCCCACACACTTCTGCAAGTGCTAGCATTGCTTCCTTAAATACCTCCCATTCCTCACCCATTCCCCTCACTTCACTTATTCTCATTTCTATCACCTTAAACTCAAACCAATGTATCCTGGTGTTTCTACATACAAGTCTCTTTTCCAAGTTCAATTGCTTTCACTGCCCTCTTCTCACCCATGTCATGTTGTTCTTTACAAATTTTCACCCTTGCTTACTATAAGTATACATTACTAAAGAATAGAGGGGCAACTCTAGCATTTCAGCTAAATATGACTTTAATACCTTCTGTCTCCTGCCTAAATTTATTCACTCATTATACCATTCTATTACCAACATACACATAAGCTATACTTAAATGAAAATACACCTACATGATTTGTTCTCTGATATCTGTCCTGCCATTCTGGCCATTCTATCATCAGTTTGTTTATCTGATGCTTTATTATGCATCTATGTATACTATACATGAAGTGTTACTACACTTTGCTTGTGTGGGTTACACTGTGAGTGAAAATTCACCTTTGGTGAGGCTGAATCATTGGTAGTACAGTCTCATCAAAGAACTTCTCATTCCAAAGGAGTCTATATTGCCCTGCTACTGGAAGAAGTGCAGTCTTAAGCTCCAGGAGCCTTTAGAAAGGTCCTAAATGTGTGATTTTCTAGAAACTCTACATTCTTTCAAGCATCATAAGGTATGAGTTTTCTACTGCACATCTATATTATGGGATCATCAACTGATTGAGCCTTAAGCTCATTCTCAGTAGACTATATTCAGTCTGTATGTGATATCTAAGTCTTCATACAGTAATACAAGAATATAGGTAAGCACATCATCACTCAAATATCAATGTGTACATTAAATTGTTAGTCCCAAAATCTACAGTGAACTTACTTCAGAAGTCCCTGTACCTCTGCCATGGCTTTCTCACACTTCATCTGAAGACTTTCATAGTCTCGGGGTGAGGCCAAGGTCTTGTCACTAATGGACACACCACCCTGTTTTAAAGTCCCTGCAATAAAAGTGAATGTTTACAAATTTATCAGAACATATATTCAGCAACTTCATAATATGTATATTCCATCTGATCTATGGTATGTTCAACTACTGTTGAGGAAAAGGCCTTTTTGTCACAAAGCATTGCTTACAAGCTAGTGTAATTAAGTATGAATCAGGGAAAAACAAGTTACAACAAAAATGTAAACAATGCTCATCCTAGGGGGTTCTTTATCCCCATCTCCAAATAATCCCCAAAAACGTTATACTCTAGACAGTAATCAGTAATCAAGGAAATTATATTCATCAAAAATCATATCATAGCCCTTTATAAATCATTGGAAATACCAAAAGTATAAATTCACTTGAACTGTACACAAGGAATCACATTCAAAATTTTCCCCTATGTTCATAAAAACAGGACACCTATAACTAAACTGATCTCTGTCTCCCCAAAAGGAGCATATTTAATTCAATGTCATTTTCCCATGTATGGTCTGCTCTCAATGTACTGCATTCACATTATTTTTCGACACAGAACATCAGTTACTTCATAAAAGGGTTTAGGTTCACCCATCAGCAAAATTAACCTTATCTCTTACAGGATAAATCCTGGTTGTGAAGATGATAAATTTGGAAAATAGCTTAGGTAAACTTCTAGCAAACTCTGTCTTGATTTACATAAGTGGTTGAAGCAAAGACAACAACCCAAGCTTGATTTGCAAGAGATAAATCATTTACTTTTTTACTGCTGACCTTCATAATGCTGTAAAACATATCATGGTCAGTTATCAATAATCTCACCAAAGTCCCTCATATGGTCAAACATTTCTGTAGTGATGGTGACCTACACTGGGACTGTTCTTGACAAGTAACATTCATAAGACCTTCCAATATTTATCTCCGACTCCTTGAAAGACAAGTAAACGTCACCCATCAGTAGATTCTATCAAATTCTCTTTGTGCTGCATGTTTGGAAAACAAGTAGTAATCTACACTATTTTCTTAATGAAATAATGCATTCACCATCTGAAAGGATGTATGCATGGTATGTTCAAAGAGATGTATTTTCCTGTGTTAGCCTCTGTTACCCCATAAACCACCAAAGTCATCCATTTATCAGAAACCTTTCTTTTTTGTATCCTTAGTACAAAGACAAAGACCCAATGCCAACTTTTTTTGTGATGTAGTCAACACTTGGAATTAATATACAACAAAAAGGCCAAAAAATACAACAGTATTTCCAATAACCTGTCCCATGCCTCAGGTAATGTTAGAAAACAAAAATGTTTTCTGAATGCAAAAGAAATACTGAGATACAATCGAAAATGAAAGTATGCAATCCAGACAAAGTTGAAAAGTTACAACAATACCCTCATATAATGCTGTATTACTAAAAAGTGCATAAGAAAAATCTTGGAGGTTCACAGTGCAAATAAAAATTCCTGTGAAGCATCAAACAAAGCATATTATAGTCCCCAGCTTCCAAACAAATTGCTTAACCGTTATACCACTCTGAGAAGTAATATCGAGAATGAACTTTAAGCTGATTTGCAACTCATACCAGCATTTAAAGTTTCCCATCCTCATTTGAATTCTGACTAAACCTACCTCTTATCCACAGATTCACCAGTAGCTGACTCTCACAGCCGGGAAAAAAATATCATATCTCATTCAATCATAGATCATCACAGAGTGTGCACATACAGTATATCATCTTGGTATGATGCTTTTTTTATGAAGAAAGATTAGGAACCAAATATAACAGAAAATAAAAAGAAAGGTATATTGATAAATTCCTCTGAACCTGAGTGCCCAGAGGAGGTGTGTATGGTGCATTTGACATCACCTTATAAGTGAAGAAGATGTGGAAATAAAGTTTCTCTCTGGCATACTCTTATATGATAAAAAGACCCAATATCAGTGGTATATAACATAAAATATACAGTTCTAAGAAATAAACCTTTTGCACAAGATTACTTTGTGAGGGGTGATAGGATGGCAAGTGGGGGGAGAATAATGAAGGCTTTCTTATTTCTTGCATATAATCTAAAAATTTTAATAATTTAAAAATGTTCTGCACATAGGAAATATTATCATGCATAAGCAAATGCCTTGATTTTCTTCTCTACTTGATGATGCTGTAAATGTCGATCCTGAAGTCCTTCAAAAGTGCTGCCTTGGACTCGTCCTTAGCCAGCCTCTTGCACAATTCCATCTTCTTTTTGAGACTTAAAACGCTCTTCATGCACTTCATGCGAGACACATGGCTTTGAAGAGCTGTCAGGCAATTGCTGATGATGCATGAAAGGGGCCATTGTTCACAATTGTAATCCAGGGTGCACAGAATTTGTAAATGTGCAAGACAAACAACACACCACACCAGACAGCACATTGGTGACAGTAAACAATCACCAGCGCCACAAAACATTGGATGGTGAGTACACCAATTGCTGTAGTGTGGTGCACAAAGTGATTCTTTTTTCCCTTTGGGTTACCAACCGAAATTGACAACATACAGTGTTTTGAACATTTCATTGTTACTAATTAATGACAACAGAGGTTTTACCATACTACAGACCTGAACAAGTATATCTTAGATTTGATCATCAGTATCACCTTCTAAACATGTTTCTCTCTTAAAATTAATTCAATGAACACACTAAACATCAGCAGTTATCAAAACAGATATATGTCCAAGCTGTCCTACAATCTTAATAACACAACTAACTAAAGATCAGGTTTCGGAATGTGTGGTAGAGTAAGATAATATCTCTTTGTTGGGATGCTAAATATTCAGTTGTATACAGAATAAGGCATTGAATGCAGGATGGGTTACACAAAATACAGTATTACAGAAAAAAGAAACATAGCAGGTAAAAAAATAGAGGATAACCAGTGTAAGACAGATGACAGAGAGCAGGGGATAGTAGCTAAATGACAGATGGGAGACGGGAGAAAGATATTGTCGAAACATAAATGGAAGGTAGACATACCATAGTTGGCAGGTTGGTCTGGGTGGTGGCCAGTAGCTGCTAATCTGCTTAAGGCCTCATCCCGCTCTCGAGCCATCTTCTTGAGCTCCTTCTTCATGATGTCCCGGTCTGTGGTCACAATCTGTAACACCACACCAACATATTAAAACATACTACCACTTTTAATCACTTTCTGTAGTAATTTTTACCTATAAAAGAATACCATCCAGCAACAGCATCCACTACCTGAATAAATACACATACAGACAATAAGAAAACAGAGGGGCTGCATCTTACAGTTTTACACAGACTACCAACTTTCTTGGTAAAGCAATTGAAGGAGGTGAAATACTGGAGAAATGTCAAAAGGAAGCCAGGGAAAATATCAAAAAAAATAATGTTAATGCTTACAATATAGGTAGGTACAACATTAACAATCCAGTCCTAAACAATTTACAATTTTCATTAGATTTCTAGATTTCTGAGCGTGTTTTAAAAAGAAAAACACTTAAAACTTCCTGTGCATCAAGCAAGCTTGACACATGCTACTTCACTAGCTTTTCTCACACCATTTTCTCATATGTGCACAATCACAATACTTGTAACCTAAAGAGGAATAACAATACCTAAAACAAAAACTACTTTTATCAAAACCAAATCTTCACAAAATTTACTGGAGTTCAGAAGTTTCTAGATTTCTGATGTCTGGATCAATGATGATGAACTGCATGAATAAATATTTATCAACAGATTTTGTTGTGCAATTAGGAGGTAAGGTTGAATGGAGAAAACTGGAGGAAGTGAAGTGTTTTAGATATCTGGGAGTGGATTTGGCAGCAGATGGAACCATGGAAGCAGAAGTGA
>JAUTXX010524329.1:0-11276 GCA_032273605.1 Panulirus laevicauda | reverse complement strand
GTATTAGCAAAAGTTGAAAAAGCAGAAAGATTGACGTGGAAATATAAACATCAAAGAGAAATGCGAAAGCAATTGCCAGGGAGAATCAAATCTGATATTTATAAGAAAGTAAGTAGACACTAAGTGTTCAGTTAAGATAGATGTGAAGTATACGACTGAAAGACTGATTTGATCATTGATATAAAGAAATTTTCTTGTTAATGTTACATTGATATTATCATATTGAATATCAATGTAAAAAAATCAGTATTACATTTTATACTAACATTGAATATTTATATAATGAATATCAATATTTGATGTGACACAAATGTTAGATTTGATATTAACTTTCATTAAATAGAACATTATAATCGTTTACCAGAGTAATACTATTAGTGTTGAACAGGTTTGAAGGCAGCGCTAGATTGGTCATGACAATGTGATACGATGGTCAGGAAAACAAATCATATACAAATATAAAGGCTACAAAAGAATACAAAGGAGTTGGAACAGCAACAGACCATTGGGTCCCTTGTAGGCTGTGATGCTAGTAGGAATCTGAAACTCACAGATTAGTGAGGTAAAAATTAGAAAACATACCGGTAATTTAAAATGATATGCTGGCTATGGAGGTGCAATAATGGAAATCTACCTGAAGCGAATTAATCTCCAAATTTAATCCTAAACGTATCTATAGTACTGTTTTCAACCACTCTAGTTGGCAAATCATTCCATATGTTAACAGTCCTGCTGAAGAAAAAGTACTTCACCTCACTCGAGTTGAAACGCTTGCCCACTAGTTTGTATCCATTACATCGAGTAATATTAGAGGAATCAAGTCTTAGAAAATAGAGAGATGAAGATTATCAAAGCCTTTGATCATTTTGGTTATTTGCAATAGATCATCTCTTAACCCTCTCTTATTTAAGCTAAATAGGTTCAAGTCGTATAATCTGCTCTGGGAGGATTAGTTTCTTAGCCCGAAAATCATGTTAGTTGCTCGACACTATTACTCTCATCATTATGTTTGTGTCTGCTTTTTGAGGTTGGATGGCCAAAGTGAACACAATATTCAAGATAAAGACGAAACTATAGATTGTAAAGAATAAGGATGATTTTCTTACACTTAAATTCGAAGGCCTTACTTATGAATCTAAGAAATCTGTTCGCGCTTTCCACTGCCTCTGCACTGTTTACTTGGTTTTAGATCATTAGAGATTATTACGCCTAAGTATTTTTCTTTATTTAACATTTGCAGTTCAACAGAAATCATACTGTAGCTTACCTTTTCGTTTTTTACTGTTGATGTGTAAAACTTTCCAATTATCGATATCAAAATCTATTTGCTACTTTCAAGATTATTTTTAGATTTATATCCCAGCCTTGTGTTATCTGCGAATTTTCATATCTTTCAGTGCAGCCCATTAATAATGCTATTGATATATATGAGAAAGAGAACACATCCCAGAACTAGTGCTTGTGGCGCTCCACTTGTTACACTTAACCATCCTGAGGCTTGAACTTTAATCACAACTCTTTGTTTACTTTTGGTTACCGATTTCCTATCCATTGAAGTACGACCCCAGCAATACCATGTGACTTAATTTTTGTTGCTAACGTTTTGTACGGAACCTTATCGAAAACCTTTTGATAGATAACAGCTGCTTTACTCTCGTCATATATGTTGACTATATCATAAAAGGAATCAAGAAGATTTGTCAGACATGAGCCATTTCGGCGATAACAATAATGAGAATCGTTTGTTAAGAAGCGATCCTCTAAGTGGTTTACAATTGTATTGTTTTCCAACTACAGACATTATGCTGATCGGACGATAATTTCCGGGCAGCGACTTATTACCTTTTTTGAATATCGGTGTTACATCGGCAAACTTCCATTAATCTGAAACTTATCCTGTTGCAAGTGACTTATTGAAAAGGGCAGTTAAGAGTTAAACTATCTCATATTTCGTCTCTTTCACTGTTCTCGGATATAACCCATCAGGGCCCGTCGTCTTATCTGCTTTCATTCGGTTTAATGCTGAAGGTATGTCCTTAGCTTTTATGTCAGTTTGTTGAAGAAAATTTCTCTCTCATCAGTGATACTGGGTTCGGGACATGGGTTGTCTTCGATCGTAAGTACAGATGCAAAAAGAAAAAAAAAATCATAGCCAAGCCACTGTTTTCCGTTATAACGGACCAATTGACTGGGTAATAACTCTCGTGCTTCTAACATAAATGTAAACTCCTTTTTGGTTTCTTTTGTTCTTTTCACCAATATACGCTTCATATTGACGTTTATTTTGTCGTGTAACTTTATCTCTACACAAATTTACATAACTTACTCTACTGTGTTTGTTTTTGTAGAGTCTTATAGGCTACTTACCTGGACAATATGCATTTTCTTACTTCAGTTTCACATCTTTGCTTCGTTTTAGAAATACACCGTCTAATACGCAGTGGCAAGTATGTTATCTTCGCTGCTTTGACAGTTTTTCGGAAGCTTTTTCAAGCTACGTTCACATCACTTTCATTGGTCATATCACCCCAGGTTTGATTGTCAAGAGCAATGCGAAGGTCATAAGAATTCTGATCGTTTAAAATAGGGTATTTTTTCGCGACTATCGTGTTGACCAACTTTACATGCAATGTAGAAAGCGACCTCAAAACTCATTAGTCGGTGATCATTTGTACCAAACTTTTATTAGCATTATTAACGAAATCCTCATTTGTGATGAGCTAAACCTTATATAATTGCGTCGCAGGCAGGTTTCTTGACTAATCGCATTAGGTAACTGTCAAGCAAATTTAGGCAGAGTCCACGTCCGGAGTTATTAGAAAGACATTTTTCCCATTTAATTACAAGCCTCAGAATCTCCTAGTATGACAGAATCTTCTTTATTACAAATTTTTGCAAAGTGATCATATAAGCTTTCATCTTCCTCTGGTGTCTGTGCAGGTGTCCTATAAACTAGTCCTACTGCTATTCTCTTAACGTCTACGACATTTTTACCAAGGAATTTAAATGAGCTTTAACAAAGGACAGGACACCACCACCTACGTAGTTTCCAGTATCCCCATTAAAAACAGAGTGTACCCTGGAATTGAGAATTCGGTGAGGAAATCTGTTCCTGATAGCTAATCAAGATTGGAAGGTGGCAGTCATATCATGATTTCCTTCTAACGCTGTTGTCACTTGATAACTCTGAGACTTTAGTTCGGATGCTTGGAATGTTAACACAAAATATTTTTAGAAGAAACGGGTACCTGCTTGGAGAGGTACACCTGCCTAAATTTGTGGAGGGTGATGGGTCTGCTCCACACGGGTTGTGGTTTTTCACCAAAACGCATAGGTAGACTCACCAAGGAGCCTACCAAAACGTGCAGCTCCCACTTCATTCAGATGGGACAAAATGTGAGAAAAAATCCAGAAAATAACGAAGACTATGAAGGGAACAAGTCATCAACCGAATATATCACAGGAGGTGAAAGATGTGATATGGATTTCAGAGACTATAGGCCAAATAGGTCATCTGTGACCAATGAAATTCACTAAATCTGGTAAACATTGACAATATATAAAACTCATGAACGAAATGAGTTAGAAACTCCTGATTATTTCATTTTCGTTTGCAAAGCAATTGCACAAAATACGCCCGCTAAATATATTGCGATGTAAGCTGGATCAGAAAGTAAATGATGATTTACTAATACTGAGCCAAGAGTAATACAGGCTAGGTAGTCTCGTGTGTTAGCAAGCTGGTGTCTTAGGTTAATACTTCAACAACACATTTGTATATTAAGAGAAATCCAAGGAAGACGATCGTGATGCATGCAGCACAACGTCAGGCGAATCTTGGGTCTGAGATTCTGAGTACAATCTATTCAAGGAAATTTTATCTTATGATCGACGAGAGGTAAGGTGATAGGATCTATCTGTATACTCTGGGATTGAAAAGCTGAATCATACATGCAGAAGGAAAAATATGAACAGGAAGGGAACTGCACAGTCGAGAGGCGTGGGGAATAAACAATGAGAGAGGAAGAGGATGTTCGTATTTACGGAGTTTCAACAGTGTACTGGGAGCAACAGCCGGAATACAGAGTAGCGCTTGTCTGGGTTCAGACAAGCGGTGCATAACGGACTGAATTTCATGAAAGCATTGACTGTACAATTGCCGGTTAGGATAAGGAAAGACAAGATACCAAATACTGAATATGAAGGGGAGATTTGCTGCGTATGACAGGGTCGTACATATGGCCTGCATAGTGTCAAGTTGGGTTAAGGTAGACTGGAATGCACCTCCACAAGTATGTGAATAGCATTTCAAGTGAAGATAAACAGTTGACACTAGGAAGTAAAACAATGTTGAGAGCATCAGAGAATGGCAAGGTCTTCATCAGAAGTATTTCTGTGAAGCTTCTGGAGATGTTCATTACACATGATCTTATGTTTATGGTCAGATATTTACCGTAAAGCTGGTATGGTAGGAATATGCTGCTAATAAAATCAACATAAGAAGCGATGGGGAGAAAAATTGTACTAAAGTCATTATAGATTGACCTTTAGTTTTATTAGGCGATGTTGTAATACGCTTTCCCTATTCTGTGATATATGAGGAAAAAGACTGGAAAAATCTACTAGATATTGAACGTAAATAAGTGACGTTATGTGGAACAAAAAAATTGAATCAGATTTCCATATTATATAGATTGTTAAAAGTTTCGTGAACAACTATTTAGAAATCTTGAAATAATGATATATGTGTTTCTGTGGGATAGCTCCTCAATCTTTTGATGCTCAAATGATACGTGAACGCTTTGACAGAGTTGGCAAAGAAAAAAACTGGAATACTAAGAGTTCTTTATCTTATTGTTACACAGAACTCACCAATTCTCTGACATTTCTTGTTGGTGTCCTTTTAAAAGAGCGACGCAAACAGCTTACGAAACGCTAAATACACTCGCAGGTCAGTAGGGCGTTCAAAGCTATTAGCATTAGGACACTGAGGTAGTCTTCAGGGAGATACGTTAAGGTCTGAGGCAGAGCGATAGAAGAACCTCTTCTCAAGACAGATGCCACCTGCAAATAAGTTTGGTCTGTAATTACTGAGAAGAGGTATGTGCTATATGCATACAAGGGAGAGGATAGAGCCGAGAACATAACCTGGCAGATATAAACAGCATTGAAAGAATAGTCAGGGATTCAGTTACGTTTACGTGGACACTGCAGATGAATAGAAGTCTTCACGGACAATGCAGAAGGATAGAAGAGAAAATTGGGAGATTAAAGAAAGAAGACCAAAAGAAGGAAGTTTGGAGAGGAGTGGTTGATGCCAAACATGTTAAAAGCTTAGGATATGTCTAATACAAAAGGAAAAGATTCTCAAAAATTTTCAAAATCAATGAAAATTTTGACTGAGCAAACATCCACAATAAACCTGCTGGAGGAAAATTATCCTGTGTTTTCAATATTAGTTTTATCTTCCAAAGCGTCTTTATCTTTATAATGAGTTCCATAACTCAAAGACGGCTGAGATGAGGGTCGATTGGTTTGTGAGTAGGTGAAGAAGACGGGTTGTATCTTAGCAATTTTTCATGAAATCGAAAAATCAGCAGCAATCAGTGGTGTGTATAGAGTATGAAGAACCAGGGTTGACACTGGGTCACCTGGCTATACAGCAAGTAAAAGACTTTGCGCTCGTACAAGGAGCGTTGTTTAGATCGGGGTGCAGGAAAGTAAAGAGAACAGTTAAGACATACGGGTCAGAGGTTCGTATTTGCAGCTTCTTGATAGATTTGGGATGAGGAGTGTTATTATCGCCTCGGTCAAGAGACGAATTCTTTGCAAACATTAAGCCAGTGAGATTAACCTTATATGTAGATACTGTTACACTACTGAAAATATCGTATAAGTTGGGCTTTACTGAGGGCCGGAAAGGAGGACTGGAACACACTTAGTGTGGATCTGTAAATTGACGTCTGTGTCTTGATCTTAACAGAATTAACAATGTGTCATCCTTTGTACTATGATATATATTGTATTCATAGATCTACACCAGAAATGAGTCTCCGGTATTTTTATGTAGCTAATCTACATCTTGGAGTATTAAGGACAGAAAGAGTGCACTAAGAAGGGAAAATAAGCTGCTGCGTATTAACAAAATGACGTGATAAGTTCTTTTTCTAGGATTATAATTTTCGTCATGTTCTGGGTATGGTTAAGACATTATTAGTGTCATGGCTGATGAACACATTAGAAGTAATCTTACTGTAATATCAGATGGTAAGAGACCTGTATGGTTTGTTTTTGAAAGTAGCTAGTACAAGACAGACTGCATTGGTCGAACAGTGGTAAGGGAATACTGGAGATGAAGATCCAGTCACAATTCAGAGGTTAAGGTCAGTACTTATGAACCTCAAGACGATCAGAATAGTGATTTTTTCTTTGCAGAAGCTCCGGGGAAGGGCTGACGATGAAACAGTAGAACGGCTTAAGACAGCGACTATGATGGTGACTGAAGCCACATAAAGATTTGCACCAGGGTTGCCAGATCCAATGTTCTATTCTGAATGAGGTAAATTTTGGAAAAGTTAAAATTATTGTCATGATTGATTGTTAAAAAGGTTGGGATCTTGAACGGGATGTGCTGAACCAGATCTTCCTGTAATGATTACCCCTGAGGTTGATGGAAGTAAAAAAAGTTTTGAAGGATGCTATAATAGAACAAATATCACCACTATGTTGATAGAGACCAAAGATGAATGGCCGATGAGGAACTGAAAATCAATGTAATCACAGTCTGGGGAAAGTTGGCCCGCTACAAGATAAAGGACTTGTTGTTGCGTAACGTAAACGTAAAATAAACTTCACTGATGTTCGTGCCAGTAACTTTGATATTACTGATCTATATCGTTGGAGATGAAGGTGAATGTTGATGGAGTGGCCAGGAGTAATTATGGACTACATTCACACTGTACATTATCAGATTAGAATTTCTTTTACTAAGTATGATGAGCAGATAGAATGCGACCTTGGCTCGTGGAATGGTAAAGGAATGAACTGATAAAGGCCTTAGAGAAGCATACAAGAGTAAGTGATAAGGACCCACCCTGCTGCTTCTCATCGAACACAGGATGATGCACCTGTGGCATGAATAGCTTCCTTATATAATACAAAGGAGGTCGGGTCCAACACTATGAGGAGGCCGCACTGTGGTGCCACATTATCACCTGTACCTTATACCAGTACCGCTTGCCCCCTGCCCCTATGTCACTGAGAGACAAGGCGTAAGTAGGGAAACCATACGTAACGCTGTGCTTAAAGTGTTAGGCACTCCTAACACCTTGGCCCTTGACCCTACACTAACCAGGTCAATTAATTCTACTCACGGGGCCAGGCCAGTGCAATTAGGATCTACAGTTCATATTTCCAGGTACCCATCTGGGTTGGCCGTGAGATGGCTGCTCGGACTGGGGCTCAGAATCGTGCTTGCTAATTCACACGCTCACCACTTTGCTATGAAGGTTCAGTAGGGAAAGGAAAGCAAACTGGTGGATGAAAGCTGAGGTAAAATTAATGCGTTCTTGTTATCAGGAAAAGTTTGGAGCTGATTTCAGTGAATGATTTCTCTGCCAGATCGAGAGATTTGTCGATGAAAGATCAAGAATAAGATAATCATAATTCAGCATCATTGATATTCTTAAACTCTTCTCCATGAATTCATGACTGCACACACAGTTTGTACGTAGGGACATGGGTGAAAATGTTAAATGCATAACTCTATCATGTGCAGAATAGTAATGAATATATGAACAAACATTTGTGGATTTTCTATAGATGCTAAACTTGAACATGTTTGTGACCCTGCAAATCAAGCAATATAGGTATGGTAACATACAATCTCTATTTTCTTACCAAATTTGATAGAGGCTAGGAAGTTATTGATCAAGGCTAGAAATGTCTCTAAATTTTTCACTAACTGGCAAGATACAGAGAACATCATGTATATATTTGAACCAGGTTGCATTAATGAGTAAAACACCTTTCAGTAATTTCCTCCCAAAAATTATGTATAGATATTAGTCAACGCTGAGTTATACCAACCTTTTGAGCATAAATTTTCCATTATAGTCAAATATTCCGTTAGTCTCTGATACACTGCCCTATCGTTCTTGGAAAAACAGAATTTGAAACAGATAAACTAAGGTTGCTCATAAAATCCACAAGAAATTCTGATTAAATCATCAAATGGAACTTTTATGAAGAAGGATGACGCTTCAAAACTTACAAATTTGAAATCATATCTAGCTTCAAGAATGCAAATTAGGTTCTTTCACCAGGCCTGTATCATTCATGACATTATTATTTGATATGAAGTGGGCTTCATAATAACACCAACCGTTTAGATAACTTGTATGTGACTGGGTCTGGTTGGATAGTCTAGTTTACGTGTTTTGACATATTGCTACATGCGAATATATGGCAATTATTGGAAAGGCAATTAACAAAGTAAATGCCATTACAACACTAAATGACACCAGATTTGGATAAGAATAAGAATTCCTCAATATCCTCTACAAAGCATTTATCCACTCCATTATAAACTATGCTTTACCTACCTGGTCGTCCACCCTCTCAATACTAAAGACGCACCTCACTCAAAATAGCGCACTCAGAACAATTACTGGCTGCCCGGCGACCATAAACACTATATTTTCACGGTGAAATGAAGATCTTCCAAGTAGAGTCCCGCTTCAACAAGTTTGGCATTCAGTTCTATCCAACAACATTAGACGTCTATCATCCAAACCACGCTATAACTAACCACCAGTTCTCAAAAAGAAAAAATAAGTTTTCTCTCGCCTCATGCTTCAGTAACCTCTGTTCACAGGTCTGTTAGCTCCAACAACTTTAACACTGACAAAACACATATACACTGAACTAACCCGACAGTCACTAAAAAAATGACCTCTCAACTATTCTTAAACTCCAGCCCACCAGACACACACCCAACAGAAAGTAAACGCTCCAAACAAGAATCTAACTCTCTTCTACTCTCTGACATCACACATCACTATAACGTTATGTAAACCGTTTCTACATATCCCAAAATACTTCATGCCCATAATGCAACTACCATAAGTAAGACACCGAAAACTTACTACTTAGCAGAGTACCAGTAATGTTACAGTATACGATGAATCAGCCCAGCTGGTGGCTTACCTGACTACCATGAACGTGACAATATATGATGGATTAGCCCAGGTGGTGGCTTAGAGGAATGATAGTAATAAACCTCCTGAGTCAACATCTGCAAGTGAACCTAATCAATTAGACTGTGCTGGTTGCGTATCCCATCGGGTTGCGACCACAAACAGCCTGATTGATCAAAGGAACAAGAGTATAGGCTAAACCCAGTCCTAGCCGTGGAAGGCATAGATGAGCCTATAAAACCAGGGCAAGGTGAGAAAAGACGGAGAGTAATGAGTATTAGAAATTTTCTCCTAAGTCTTTCAGTATTCTTTTATAATTAATAAAGTCTGAAGATGCTGAACATGGTCACTTTCGCATCTTATTAGCAAGTTTAACTTCTTTGTTCAATAATGTTTTTCCACAATGAATGTTATGTAACAGCTTAAACACACACACACACACACACACACACACACACACACACACACACACACACACACACGATTCTCTGTTGTTTAATGGTTAGCGTTACTGACCATGAGTCCGTACAGCTCAGCCTAGGAAAACACGATTGTAAAACTCTCCCTGTAACACATAAATAGTAATTATATGTAATATTAAAAAGTTCACCAGTGAGTACCGAAACTTCCTCATCCAGGAAGGGAGGCGTTATATGGCAACCTATCTGCCACTAGTGCTTATGATAAGGAACCAGCTATTCGCCTGATGAGTACCCATTCGTTGTATCGCTAGGAACAGAAGAATGGACTATGGCTAACATCCGCTCTCTAATGAAAACCAAAGCCTCCTCTCCACAGTCAAGTCTTAGAAACCTTCTGTGGCTTCCTCTGACCGCTACAAATGCCCTGGTTCAGCCTATTAACGGTAAGTCACCCCCTCTATATCAGATAGCTTTAATTTACACTTTCTTGTATACTCTCCCTCCGGCACTAAGGAAGTGATGTAGTGCCGTCTATCATATCTAACATGGAGACTGAAAATGATGGAAAATTACCATTCTTGGATGTGTTGATTCATAGGAAAGAGTATTGTTTTAGATATACCATCTACAAATGGCTAACTAATACAGTGTCCTATGTTCACCTTCACTCAGGTCACACATTTAGTATTAAACGGGCTATATTTTCTTCCATGTGTCTGAGAGCTTTACGCACTGTCAACCCAAAATTTCTGGACGAGGAATTTAGTAATATTGATACCATCGGTAAGAAACTTTACTTTCCTTCCGATGTGCTGGACAAATGTAAGGCCAAAGCTAAAAAGACTTATTCTGATAACGTGACACATGATAGAAGCCCCTCCAGTAATATTCTGTTTACGCTATCTCAAACCTTTTGAACCTATCATTTCACCGCTTAGGTTATTTGATGTAAAATCAGTTTTCTCTTATGAGAATACTGTAAGGAAAATGTTGACTAAGAACAGCTCAAGTTATGACAATAATATAATTTACAGAATCCCTTCAAACCATGTAGTTCGTTATACTACGGACAGACAGGTAAATCTCATGAAGTTAACATAAATAATCTGTACGCACCGGTCAACGATCTAGTTCGCTAACATGATTGAAAACTAATCTTATTTATTAGTCCAGAGCATCTTCAACCATAAAGTGTAAAAGTTCTATAAACAGAAACTTATTTCAATCTGCTCTTATACAGCTGTCTGATGGTAAGAATATGAATGTTTGTAGAGGAGGATCATTCATTTTAGAGAATGTCATCTTGCGTTTATTTCACCTAAGTGTCCTCTGACTCCACCACTAGGGTTACCATACTACCCTCACTGCCTACTTCAGAACCGTGTAGGACGTTATCCCGTTCAAATCTACTGGTGTCTCTGTATAACTTGCTCCATCCGTGATTTGTTATTATTTGCTTCTGAAGATGTGTTGACATACACGAGATCGTTTAAGAAAAAAAATCCCTGCTTTGATTTTGCTCGTGGTCTACAAGTTCATCAGTGATCGTCACGTGTCTGCTTCATGAATACATCACACATGCACACACAAACACACACACACACACACACCACACACACACACACACACACACACACACACACACACACACACACAC